>JACXGI010008346.1:0-15926 GCA_016801175.1 Esox masquinongy
TTTGTCTATCCTGACCCAAAACGCATGCACGGATGCGTACTTCGAAAATCCACCAGAAACAGTCGCACTATAACCGTAAACTGTTTTATTTCAGGCTTACTATAATGTAGTCACTGGAGGTTTTAGCCAGCGAAGTTTTCGTCTATACGGAATAATTCATAATGCGTACTTAACTTCGCCTGCGAGGAGATACGAACTCGGGACCTATAGTTAGCAGGTCCGCTTCTCTAACCACTATGCTCTTTAACAAGGGGTACTCAGTCAGTCAGTCAGTAAGAGACATTCACTCTTCTTAGCCGGCTCCGCTTACGCGGTCCGGCAAAAATAACATGACAAGGCTGTCATATATACAGCCCTGTTTCGATTTTAATGCATGTCTATATTAACAAGAACAAACCATAACAACGAAAATAGACAAAAATAATATTGACTGTGATTAATTATAATGCTAATGAATGATTTCATATTTCTTTTTAAATAACATGTTAATAGGCCTAAGTTAAGAATAAATATATTGCTTGCATATTTTGGTTGCTATTAGGGAGGACATTGTAGTGTGCATTAGCTGCTCAAATGGACATGGACAACAGGGCAGATTTAACACCATAATAGTTGTCTTTTTCAAGTGTGTAGCCAGATATTATATGAAGTATTTCACAGACGGGTGTCCGGTAGAGCGCGGGGGTTGGGGTACCACCTATGCCTAATTTTCAGTCAGGAAAACCCCTGTGTGTGTGTGTGTGTGTGTGTGTGGGTAAAGCTAGAAAAAAGCCCTTCATCAATGAGAAGCAAAGAAGAGCCAGGCTGAAGTTCGCAAAAGACCATAAGGACTGGACCGTAGAGGAATGGAGTAAGGTCATCTTCTCTGACAAGTCAAATTTTCAGCTTTGCCCAACACCTGGTCATCAAATGGTTAGACGGAGACCTGGAGAGACCTACAAGCCACAGTGTCTCGCACCCACTGTGACATTTGGTAGAAGATCGGTGATGATCTGGGGATGATTCAGCAAAGCTGGAATCGGGCAGATTTGTCTTTGTGAAGGATGCATGATTCAAGCCAAGTACAAGGTTATCCTGGACTTGGCTTGAACAACTGCTTCCTTCTGCTCTGACAATGTTCCCCATCTCTGAGAATAGGTTTTTCCAGTAGGACAATGCTCCATGTCACACAGCCAGGTCAATCAAGGTGAGGATGGAGGACAACCAGATCAAGACCCTGTCATGGCCAGCCCAATCTCCAGACCTGAACCCCATTGTAAACCTCTGGAATTTGAAAAAGAGGAAGATGGATGGTCACAAGCCATCAAACAAAGCCGAGCTACTTGAATTTTTGTGCCAGGAGTGGCATAAAGTCACCCAACAGCAATGTGACATACTGGTGGAGAGCATGCCAAGATGCATGAAAGCTGTGATTAAACTCCAGGGTTATTCCACCAAATATTGATTTCTGAACTCTTCCTAAGGTAAAACATTAATATTTTTGGAATAGAGATGTATGTGTGTGATTTTTCCAGAGCTGTGTGTGTGTGTGTGTGTGTGTGTGTGTGTGTGTGTGTGTACTACGAGCTACGTCCCTACACCTCCCATGAGCACTACCTGCATACAGTTTGGTTCTGATCCATTTGTGTTAGGACCATTGCCTTGCATGCCAGCGACCGACAGCATGAACAATATAGACTACGATGTAGCACATCATAGACAACTTTAATCAAATGAGATGTAATTCCCAACAATAAAATTGTGGCTAGTGAAAATGCTGAGTGGCTAGCAACTATGGAAAACCAGTAGCACAGTGGCTGGTGAGCAAAAAAGTTAATGTCAAGCGCTGATCTCAACTAAACATTCGGTAATGTTATTGACTATGAATATTAAATTTGCATTACAAGTATTCGCTCTAACACTGTTGTTTAAGTAAGACACCAAAACATCTTTGTTTCGCATGTTTATACCATCCTAACTCAAAATTCTTAAAACGCCATACCAATTTTTAGTTGTACATTGACAATGATTATATTATTTGTATAGATTTGCTAAAACGATCAGTCAAACAATTTCCCAAGCATTCAAGCTCAACACCAAATCAACTCTTAAATGTTTTAATGTGCATTAACAAGAGATGCTATCTCAGTGAGACAACTTGTATAAAAAAATGCCTAATACACCGGTCCACTCAACCTGCCCCTAAAGCTAACATTCTGGGCACTGTCCAGGAAATGAGGGGTTCGTAAGATATCCCAGGAGAACCCCACGCTTCCCGTTACCGGAGTATCCCACACACATCTCAAATGGGACACACATTTTTTCCCTTACAACCCGGAGCATCTTGTTGAGGTTCACCCCACTTATATCAAGAACAGAGGGAGAATGATTAGAATAAGCATGCTCATATTTACAATCAAATCACACAACAGCAGTCTTAGCCAGCAGAGTCTTAGCCAGCAGAGTTTTAGCCAGCAGTCTGCAGGGCTGCAGCTGGATGCTGTGGGCCAAATTTCATTGACAGTATACTGGCCAAACACCTGCGGACTCCACAAAAAACCCACCCAAACATAATTTTTACTATACAAAGCTATCTGTAAATCAACCCGCCATAGCCCATTTTTCCCACATATAGTGTCATTAAAAATAGCCCAATAGTTCGGGAAACCACCTCATCTGGCAACCCTGTGTATCATTTGTCTATCACAGTGTTTCCCAATCCTGGTCCTCGGGATTGGGAAACACTGTGTTTTTGTTTTTGCCCAAGCACTCACACACCTGATTCAGTTTAAAGACATGTTGATAGGTTGATTACATCACTCAAGTGTGTAAGTGGTAGGGCAACATTTAAAACAGGTGTGTGAGTGCTAGGGCAAAAACAAAAATGTGCACCCCTTTGGGTCCCGAGGACCAGGATTGGGAAACACTGGTCATATAGTTTATTTTTGTTTGCTTGATTTCAAGAGAACAAGCGACTACAGTCACGATTTAAATCATTGTCCAGAAAATCAAAAATTACCAGTCTCTTGTCAATGTTTTCAGGCTGGTTAATTTCAACGTGAATTGACATGTCAAATATTGTTATTGTGTTGAAAGCTGAGTTTTGTCTGCATGGCCTCCCTTATTTTTAAACTAGTCTATATTGTGTGTTAACATGATATTTTCTCAATGGCCAGTACCATATCTTAAATGACACATTTCATATTTGTGATTGTGTTAAAACAATAGCACTTACTAACAGCAATATGCAACACTATGTCTGACATCAAATCATAATAAAAAAGTAATATTGTTCAGTATTATTTTTTTTTTCTGACATCATGACAACATGGAATAGTTAGAGGAGAATATTGTCCAACTCTATACATTTCTGTCTATCTCATCCTATCAATCTATCTCACCCAATAAACACCTTTATCACATCCACACTAACTCATCTTCTATTCTTAAACACCCTCAATGAACATCAGCAATCATAACTTAAAAACAATTATTTTGGCCATACCGTAATGGCTCTCTATTTCCTCAGTAAAAGAGCGGGAAATATGCCAGTGCACGCATCCCATCTTATATTAATTCTGAGTGACAGGCGCCTGGTACAAAATCTACATTGGATCAATCATATTCAAATCTGACATTTAGCACTAACAAATGTCTGTGAAGTCTGTTTGGCTGGATAACGAAAGTCATGTTTGAGCACTTGTCTGGCAGGATTGACACTGTGTGTGTGTGTATGTGCGCCGCTAACAGTACAGCTCTGACCTAGGGAATACAGATATTGGTGAATACTTCACATTTCTTTAGCAGTGTCCTTAACTAATCTAAACCAGAAATAGAACCAGGCAAGCATAGTTCAGCTGGCCCACGATTAGAACGGACGAACGTTGTTGTCCGTGGCTGGTTTCGATGCATGGTTTTCTATGTGGCAGACTGTGTATAACCATTATGCTACTTAAACAGCGGGAATGCAACTTTTACCTCAGCCATTACATTTTTGCTGAAATAATGTGGACAAAAGAACATTTATTAACGGAACTAAAGTGTACTCTTGTACAAAGATCACTGTAGATGGTCGTCCATACAATAACAGTTGAATAGCTAACCACTATGCTATGTGATCTACGAGGAAATCGAAAGCATTGGCTTAATAAAATGTTTCTTAAGTTTACTTCCACCACAAATAGCATCTATCAACAGTATGGTTTTTATTAGCCAGTAATAGGCATACTACTACCTACTTACTACTTGGAATAGTCATAAGAATTGAACAATTGCTAGTGAGACTGAAGATTAACTTTACACTGCCAATGCTATTTCATTTCACGGCACAAGTACGTTTGTTTTTATTTCATTTGTGAATGACACTGATACAATAACTATCAATATAGGTGAAGATAACTGACTATTTAGTCAAGTGAAAAGATGAGAGAATCATGGAAACCCCTCCTCTTTTACTTCGCAAGGGGTTGTGATGTATATTACCCCAAAAAGCATGCACAGAAGCGTACTTCGAAAATCCACCAGAAATAGTTGCAATATAACCATAAACAGTTTTATTTTAGGCTTACTATAACGTAGCTACTGAAGTTTGTAGCCAGCAAAGTTTTTGTCTATCCTGAACAAATCTTAATGCATCATTTGTTTTGTCTGCGGCGAGGCTCGAACACCGGTCGCCTGCATGGCACTCCATGTATCTAACCACTACGCTATTTAACAAGGGGTAGTCATTCAGTCAGTCAGTCAGACATTCACTCTGCTTCGCCGGCTCCACTTACATGGTCCGGCAACAATTATTACATATAAGCTAATATACACTAACATTAAAAAGTTATGGTTCACTTAGAAATGTCCTTGTTTTTGAAAGAAAAGCATTTTCTTTCCCATTAAAATAACATGATATTGATCAGAAATACAGTGTAGACCAGGCTTGGAATTTCATCATTTTAGGGGCAAGGCCAATTGGCCTTCGGTGCCACAAAAATGTTTAGGGCACAAAGGCCACATGCCAGGGCACAAAGGCCACTGAATGAAATAGCTAGGAGGATTTGGAGCTTACAAATAATTAGCTTGAATTGCTAAAAGAAAAAAGCATGCATGAAAAAAACATACATTATTCACTTTTTTAACATCGTACTTTAAATAATAACTTATTATAACTATACGTATAACTCATTGTGTTCCATTTCAGAAGTTTTAGTTGGGACCAACAACAAACAGGCAACAGTATTGACAGTTATGTAACGTTAACGCTAGCTAGCCAGAAGGCTAACATTACCCCAGTTACACAAAAGTAAACCACAAAGTATCCTTGAACATCACAATCACCTGCGCTTATGAGTACGACCTAAATAAACAAATGTAGTGACTTATATGTGCGTAAAATTTTCACCACAAACGCTGCCATGTCTAATGATGTCAAACCTAATGTTACTTCTCTGAGCTTTCAAAAAGCGTTCAGGTGTATTCTCCCACTCGAGGTCGGAACTTTCCTACTTCCCAATTGCTCATGAATGCACCTTCCAAAACTGAAAGGTTTGATTCAGTTAAGCACTAAGTCGGCTATCTATTGATCGATAACTAGCTAGCTTGCTTATCTACATGTAGTCCGTTCTTGTGGTTGTTCTCAGTTGCGAACTACAAAGAAACTTACAAACAAACTGACTGCTGACTGTGAGATTTTGACAGTAGTACTGGCACAAAGGCAATGATTTTTGTGAACAGGCACACATCCCATCTCTATTCCTTGCAACAACACACTAGAGCCGCATTGGACTGATCTGACCAAGGCAACACATTGGGCAGAATCAGAGACTGTACAGCACCAGTGTCTCTCAAAATCAAAATGGGCTGCGGGTCTCTCAAATCACCTGTCAGTGACACCCATCCTTTAAATATGAACGGGTCATACGTTGGATCAGGACGGTTTGGAACATGCCCAGGTCTCTCCTCCTTTATAGGTTTTATAGAGCCCTTGGCAAGGGTCTTAATCAAACCTATACTTTTGTGTGATTTAAAACCATACAGTCGGAAAACATTGTGACCGCCTATGACAATAGAAACAGGCACGTTCTCCCTTTGAACGCGGGAAAAAGGTAAGTGGATGGAAAAAGCAGGAAGGGCAAGTAGGCACACAAGACAAAGGCATCAAAACAAACTCTGGATCAGATATACTGTCCAGTAGAGTTGGTGCTCTCAAATGGAAGAGAACATAAAGCCTGAGGGTTCTCTCCCTCCTGGAATCCCTCGTTCTGCACAAACACAAGTTATTTATATACAGCCAGGGCTTGATTGAGAACAGCTGACAGGACTCCAGAGGACAGGCGCCACACCCACCCTTATCACCGGCAACTCACCACACCTACTAGAGACAGACAGACAAGGAGAAACCACCCTGCTACAGCACCCAAACACAGACACACACAAAAACAACCCACACTCTACTAAAGGGATGGGGAGAAGCCATATGTTATATGCAACAGCAAGTTGTTCTGATAACATGTGGCAAATAGCAGCACATACATTTTAGAAATATTCAGACTTACTATCATACAACTAAGTATATATGCTATGTCACCAAAACACTATTGCTTAAATGTCTACCAACTATTTCTCCTTAGCCTCATTCTATTGAATAGTTGATAAAGGGAGAAAACCTTTATTTCCATAGCTTTAAAAAGCACAAAATCTTTTTCATGTAATTCTGCTTCCACATTGCTGTCGGTTGTACTAGGGTATGTGTACCTATGAAGCTGTGGAGGGGTATTTGTAAATGGAATGTTAACATAGAATGGCGAGATTCAAGACGTTGGTTACTGTATTTGCTGCTATTGTCTTTTTGTTTGTTTGTTGTACGATCTTGTCCAGCCATCAGTTCAGTAAAATTCCATAACAAAGCCCACCAAAATCTAACTTAAGACATTTCTAATACATACTGCAGTTTTTCCAAACAAAGTGGGAATAAAATTGAAAAACCTAAACAAAAAAACAATGCATACTCCCACTAATGTACACATACACAGACACATGGTGAGAAAACAGAGAATGGTTATAGAAGGAAATGCACCAATCTGTACCATCTCTTTTGAACACTAAGCGGCTCAGAGAGATGACTAAGATGCTCATCTTATTGGTCCCATTTTAAACATTTCTTCTGACTAATTCCTCTCGAGGAATGACTCATTCCCAATGTAAAGAAAGTAAAACTTTTTTTGTCAATGCACAAGGAAACATCATACAAACAACATACTGTTAGGCGAAAGCAAATTCTTAATGGAAAAGTGCTTCCTCTTTCTAGGGTTCAGAATTATGAATGTGAGCATAATGTATATTTTATTTTGTTTTACTTTTCCTGTTGAAAAGTGATAGGCCGATTGTTAATACACTATAATTGCTGTTGCAATTATTTGCAGTGAAGTTGCACAAGAACAAAACAATTTTCACCTGCCAACTGGTCAACCTCAGAACAGGCTCAAATCGTGTGACTGCTCAGAAATATACCCCAGTTGTATGGTATGTGGCTTCCCAATTAAGTAGTAGGCTCATACAACTGATCTGAACCTGGAAGCCCAGAGCTGAAGGGCAGGCCAAGACAAGACCTTGTTTAGAAGCAAGTCCAGGCCACTGTGCCCCTCCAATTATATCCTCTATTCCTCTCTCTCTCAATCATACTCCGCCATCTTTTCTATTTAGTCAATGTCCTTTACTGACATTTACAACTGATCCCCCCGGTTCCACAGGCCCCGCGGACTAGCAGCTGTTCATGAGCCATTGGCTGACTACCTAGGCTAATAAACACTGCCAGCAACGAGTTACAGACTAAAGGTCTGGGCAGGACTAATTTCTTTACATTCACATTTTAGCCAGTTAGCAGATTTCCTTACAAATTCATTTGCAGACATTTAGGTGGGTAGCCTAGAGTGGTCAAGTGGTCTAAGCTGCAGTCTATGGTCACATGCACGGTTTCAAATCTGACACGATTTTCCCCCGCAGTCACTGTCAAATAAAGAGTACCCCCCCCTCAAAAAAACAAAGACAGCTAGGTGAGAAAACCAAAACAACAAATGCCCATATTATATAATAACAGTCAATATGACAATGACTGACTGTCTGATGTGGACAACATCATTGATTATTACAGTCAATGTCGACATGGTTGAAAAATACCCCAAAATACCTTAATATGTTACCTGAGATCCTTTCCATGCCAGAAGCGACTCGTCTGACTTCATATAAACAGCACTATCCTTTTGTATGCAATCTATTTAAATAGACAAGAGGGATTTGCGAGGACGCGAGTCGTGTGAAATGGCCTTTAGTCTACTTTGCATACCACTTGGGATACTTTTCTCACGCTGGTAGAAGGTTAGGTGGGGAAGGGGAAGGCTGGCAGTGAGACCCTGCCAGGAGAGGAAGGGACCAAGGGGCTGGAGGGAGTCAGAGACAATCAGGTGGGCCGGCCAAGGAAGCCTCAAATACTTGCTCTAGTCAAGACGTCGGCCTGGCCCAAAAAAGACACATTTTTATATCTGGCCCGCAGACCAGTGGCCCACAATTTGACACTGGGTTTCCTCCCCGGTGCTCCAGATGGCTTGTCCGCTACTAACAGACAGTGGCAGCCTGCCTATTTGGAATATTATGGATTATGTTACACATTTTGATAAAATGCTGGTAAGTGTTGTTACAAACATATTGTTAAAAAAAAGCTCTTTAGGTATTTACTATGCACGCTTACAGAAGCCCACTGCTGGGATTGCATATCAATCCCAAAATGAAAAGAAGAATCAGGTCCCTATATATTCATGAAGTTAGCTCCCTATCAGGTATAGCCTAGATAGCGCAAAAAGCAGACAACAAGTCACTCAGTGGCAGCCATCTGATACCACAGGGCTAAAAAAAAGAGATTGGACAAGAATAAATATCACATCTACATTTCTATATATTATATCTTATCTGATAGGCAAAATCTGGGTGAACAACATTTGAAAAACAGGCCCCTAAAGATTGTGTTTTTGCCAGGCAACAGTTCTATACAGATCCATAGAGAAGGGAGTTTTGAAAGAAAGATGGACATTTAAACAAAGATATGGCTCCCAGACCACCAGGGCCACTTCCAAAATATGTTTGCATATATAATGTCAAAACAATGCTGGTATGCATGTGTTCATTATTTTATTCTTTATTATTATAAGCAAAATGTTTTACCATTTAGTATTAGCAGCAATAATTAATGGACAGCAAAATAAAAGCTTCTATTAGGCACCAATTTAGGTTAATTGTGGAAGGCTCCAAGAATGCAGCAAAACAGTAGGTAACAAGCATTCAACTGTGACTATTTTATTAAATAACTAAAAAAAGCCATTTTAAATTGAACTCTGTCCCCTTATGTGCTGGTGACAGGCAATGTTGGTGCCCCCAAGCACAAAAATGTTCTGTCGCCTGAGTTTCTCTAACACTCAAATCGCTGTAAATGTCAACACCATCGTCCCCAAACACCCCTTCTTGCCCTGCTTCTATCCACCCAAACTCCAGTCTCCAGACGCTAGGTTCGTCACTCATCTGTGATTGGATATAGCCCAAAAAATTCAGATGGCAAACAACAGGACAGGTCAATGTTCTATCGTCTTGGTGTCCAAATATCAGGCCTCCTGTGAACATTACCCTAGGGTGTCCACTCAGTGCCTGTCTGCCAGTCAGACCAAATTCTCGCGTGACAGGCCAGACACGCAAAATACTGATGAGTTCTTCTGAAAAGGTCTCACCACTTGGGGACACAGAGTGTCAGCCACAACAGACATGCTCAGCACACAGGGTTAGGCCAGAGCTCTGCATCAAGCCATCTTGCTTGGCTATCCTGGTTAAAAGTTAATCAAATGATAATATTCTAATTGTTGTCGATCGGGGGCCAAGGACCTTAACACAACTCATTGTTGTGTTCCTCAAACCATTCCTGAACCATTCTGATGCTCACGTGCCCATTGTTGGCGCTTTCGGCAGTGGACAGTGGTCAGCATGGGCACCCTGACTGGTCTGCGGCTATGCAACAAACTGCGATGCATTGTGTGTTCTGACACCTTTCTATCAATACCAGCATTAACTTTTTCAGCAATTTGAGCTATAGTAGCTCGTCTGTTGGATCGGACCAGACGGGCCAGCCTTCGCTCCCCACGTCCATCAATGAGTCCTGGCCGCCTCTGACCCTGTCGCCAGTTCACCGCTTTTCTTTCCTTTGACCACAAGGGCCATTACAATTTGGCCCTTGTCAAAGTCCCTCAGATCCTTACCCTTGCCCATTTTCCTGCTTCTAAAACTTCAACTTTGAGGACAGAATGTTCACTTGCTGCCTAATATATCCCACCCACTGACAGGTGCCATGATAATGAGATTATCAGGGTTATTCACTTCACCTGTCAAAGGTCATAATGTTACGACTGATCGGTGTATGTATGTAACTAACCTAAAATGTGTAGGTCACTAAGATGTTATTGTCTGCCAAATGTCTAAAAATAAAAATAATATATTATAAATTAAATTAGCAAACTTTTTTTTTTTTGAGTTATAGTATGTTTTCTCAATCGTGCTCACACGTTTCTTATTTGAATTGATGCTGCAGAAGAATGATCGGAGTTGCTTTAACCTGGGCGGAGTTGCTTTAACCTGGGCGGAGTTGCTGCCTGTGAAGCAGCAGTGCCTGCCAGGCCCATTTCAGGGCACCTTTATCTAAGGTTTATCCTCATATCTAACGGTTAATCAATCAGTTTTTTGCAACTGACAAAGTCAATAATGTCAAAGTGAAAAATAAAATCTGCAAATTGCTCTAAATTAATTCCAAATATAAAACAACTGAAAATAATTGATTGCATAAGTATTCAACCCCTTTGCTATCCATATGAGTTGGGGTGAAATCAATTGTCTTTTTTAGTCATGTAATTAGCTGAATGGAGACCACCTGTTTGCAATTAAGGTGTTTCAATTCCTAACAAATACTACATTATGAAAACAAAGGACCATTCAAAGCAAATCTGAAATAAGGTTCTTCAAAATCACCAATCATGGGTAGGATCCAACATTTCCAAGGTCTTGAGTATCCCGCAAGAGCACATTTGAGTCTGTTATTAAAAAATTGATAAAACATGGCACAACTGTGAATGTGTCTAGAACAGGCCATCCTTAAAACAGTTCGGGCAAGAAGTGCACTCGTCAGAGAGACCACCAGGAAGCCTCAACTCTGAACGATTTACTGTCTTCCACGGCTGAGCTGGGAGACACTGGGCATACTACAACAGCCAAGATGTTTCATTAATGTGGCCACTACAGAAGTCAAGTGGGAGACTCAGAGGCAAAGTGGAAGAAGATTCTACGATCTGATGAGACCAATATACATAGCATTTTGGCATCAACTCTGAGCACAACTCTGAACATCATCCTAAGAAAACCATCCCAACCCTAAAGCATGGTGGTGGCAGCATCGTTGTGGGGATGCTTCTCTGGATCAAGCCCTGGAAAGCTTGTGAAGACAGAGGGCAAAATGAATGCAGTAAAGTACAGAGAAATCCTGAAAGAAACCTGATGAAGTCTGCAAGAGACCTGGGACTCATCTTCCAAAAAGACAATGAACCCAAACATCCAGACAAAGCCAAACTTGAGTGGCAAAGCTGGTAGAAACATATCAAAATAGAATCATGGCTACAATTGCTGCCAAATGCGCCCAACTATTCACTGTAGGGGTGAATACTTACACAATCAATTATTTTCTGTAATTAATTTAAAACAATCTCTAGATTTAATTTTTCACTTTGACATTAAGGACTCTTTTTGTGTTAATCACTGTCAAAACCGCCTAATTAAATCAATTTTGAATTTATGTTATTGTTAATCTGGTAGACTGAAAATTACACTTCCAAGCAAGTATGTAGCTGCATCTGTGTGAGATACAAATTATACCCGGTCACTTCACTCAAAATTGTCTATTTTTGGGAAGCAACTAAAACCTTGACTTTGTGAAACGGCAGGCCTAATATCCTGATTTATGCAATGAAGTGCCCCTGGTCCTCCCTCAGCAACCCTAGTAGCCTACACAAGACTGAAGGCAAAAAAGATTTTGGACCAAGCAAGACACTTTCAAAATTGTTTATCTGACATGGATCAAAATAAACTCAAATTAAAGCTGACAGTCACTTTGACCCCTATAGTAACTGAAATTTTTAATTATCAAGGGTGCTGGAATACACTGTCAATCTGAAATTCTGGAGCCCAATACTGACAGTAAATTACAGTATAGCAACAATAGCCGTTTTTTTTGGTCCTCAAAAATCATGCCTATCACTTTATTGCACTTCAAATTAGTATTGTATAGGCTACACTGATTTACTACCAACAGGGCGCAACATGAAAAACTGTGAATGAACATACAGGACACATCCTCAAGGATACTTCCTCAAGGATGTTTGCTCTGACCCCCTTCCACTCACTGCACACCAAAAGCTGTCAAGTTTGTAGCGGACACAACCTTTGTCATTTTCGTCACTGACCTCACCATGTAATTTGAACTCCCTGGCCAACAATCATAACTCATAGTCACCCAACCTACCACAAGGAGTCGCTAGAGTGCAACAAGACAAGGTAGCACAATCCAACATCCACCAGTCTACCCTCTGAGGCACTGAGATAATTTTGCGCTGCACTATGCCCCCTTGGCACCACCAGTATGATGGGAGTCTGCACTTGAAGGACATCCCTAGAAGAGGGGCTGTGTCAGGTAATGAAACCGTAATGTTGCATTTGACGCTGTGAGATAACATGTACACAGCCATGCACACTAAGCGCAGTCAGCCCTCGATCCCCAAGTCCCCAGTGACTAACTCTATACCGTTTTTATGGAGGCCAGGCGTACGCACACGCACAGTGAAGTGGAGATCAAGTAGCCCCGAAGAGCGTTACAGCATATAGGAGAAGGATTAACTTAGATACTGAATGTGGAGGAGTAATGAGACGACAAAGGGAGCTGAACTGCTTTCTGGGGCATGCTGTGCTTGTTTATGAACAGGGGGGTAGTTCAAAAGGGGCTAACAACCGTCTTGCTTCCTTACATTGTGTGTGTGTGTGTGTGTGTGTGTGTGTGTGTGTGTCATGGTCAAACACTACAGGGCTAAAACGTTTTGCACCATTGCTCCCCTTCCAGAAGTTTATATCCTTTCTCTCCATTGTGCTTTGATTCACTGGCATGAGGATCCCTCCCAAGTGGCGGAACAATCTCAGGCACTCCATCAGATTGCCGAGACACAATACATCCTGCGTTCATTCTCAGGGGTTTTTACAGCTGATCGAAACTGTGAAGCAATAATGAACGGGTGGTGCACAACTGCATTGCCCAAGTAGGGCAGGATGAAACAACAGCTGAGGCATTCCTTGTCACCTCATTCTCTAGCAAATTATTGGGCGCCTGCAAGCTAATTCAGTCAAATAATGCAATATATAATCATTCAAATAAGCCCATGGCCTAAGACATTTAAAGGGATCATATCCAAGATGTGCACTGTGCTACTAACAGGAACGCAAGCCTCACTGACCAGAAGATATTTGTAGTTAATAGTTTAACTTAATGTTTCAAATCTTTTTGTCTATAAAAGTGTTCAGAGTGCCCGAGATATTCCTCATTTAAACTTTCTTGCATTGATTTAATTGTCTCCTCATACTCTGATTGAGGACGCTCACAGTAATATTCCCCCAGCGTGAACCACCCAGGATTGGCTAATACAATTCCAGTCTCGTTCAGTAAGGGAAGGGGAGAAGTCACGTTATTGTTTAACATGTAGAATGAAAACAACAATTCCAAGCAAGGATGTAGTTGCATCTGTGCAAGATGCAAATAATATCCTGATTTCTGCAATGAAGTGCCTACACAAGAGTGAAGGCAAAAAGGTATTGGACCAAGCAAGACCCTAGAGATAGCATACAGCACAGTACGGTACTGGCAGACCATCATCAGGGAAGACACGCAAGGTACACTAAAATGGGAGGACTATGCATAACATGTGCTGTAATTTCTAAATTGTTCATCTGGCATGTATCAAAATAAACTCAAATTAAAGCTGACAGTCAGTTTGACCCCTACAGTAATTGAAAAATTTAATTATCAAGAGTGCTGGAATGCACCATCAATCTGAAATTTGTGAGCCCTACATTAACAGTAAATTATAGAATAGCCTCAAAAATCATGCCTATCACTGCCTAACACATTTTGTATTTGCAAGGAAAATGGCTAACTTATAACGATTTACCGTCCATAGAGACAGGATTCCACTAGTATGTAAAAATAAAATGTAATCCTAAAGGAAGTTTGAGTGAAGATAAAGAATATCACTGGTCGGCCACACTCACCATGTATTTCAAACTCAATACAGACAAAATCGTGGAGGTGGTGGTTGACTTAAGGAAACATCCCCCACCCCTCCCCCTTGAGATTAACAGTTTGGCTGTTAGTTTGACAGAATCATAACACTTACTAGGGACCATCTCCCACAATTTCAGATCACTAAAAAGGCATACAGTACAACCAGACAAATGGATATACACCTCAACCATTGAGTATGTCCTCCATCCCTCCCAGGTTATGGTTGGGGTCTGTTCACAGAAGAGGTAAAATAGAAAGCATGTACGATCCACATAAATTGTCACTGGTTGCCACCTGCCCTCCATCTAGGTCCTATATTACTCCAGGCTAAGGAAGATCACTGCTGCCCTCTTCCACACAATATCCTTTTGCAGGCGGGCTGGTCAAGCAATCCTCAAGTATCCAATACTCAAGTAACATTGACAGTTTCTTACCTAGTCCATGTGGCCCTGATCAACTGGCCATCTGTTCGTAATTCACAGGATTATGCTTACCACATCTAGCCACATCCAAACTGTTAACTCCTGTTAACAACTGCCCTATACTGCACCAAAACATTTGTCATCTCTCAGCATCTATATAGATGCATGTTTTGGAAATATAAATCAGTAAATGTCATCAACTGTAAATAAACTGATAAGATATTCACCTGTCATGTCCTTTTATCGTTTATGCTTACCACCCATTGTATATAAAAGTATGTCAACTTGGCATGTTTGTGAATTGTCCCTATTTGTTGTCTGCCATAAAAACTGGCACCAATACACCATCTAAAATTCTGGGTAGGCCTTGTGTACCTGGCATATAAATGTGATTCTGTTTACATTCCTACAGCATGCAAGCAATGCTTGCACTAAACAAGAACAATAGTTCCACATCGCTGCTTAATTCAAATATATATTTTGCTTCTATAATTATGTATTTAGTGTGTGTCTTGCTCTTTGAAAAATGCTATTTAGTTTGTTTTAATAAGGCATTGCCCCTAAGGAAAGTGCTGATCACTAACTTTAGACAAATGCAATTCTGCCCAGATAATAAACTGAGATGGAGCAAGCCAAACATCAGTCTCCTTCATAGTTGTTTTCATTTATTGTCATGCCAACATCAATACCACCAACCATGAAGTTACAATATTTAATTACTTTATCATGATTACATAAGATGACTATTCCTATTATATCGATTGTACGACACTGAAGATTATATGTTGGGGTGCAACCCAATCATAGGCTGGTGCCACCAACTTGAAAACTTAGGAACCTTTGAAGAATTGCAAGAAATGTTGTTTAAAAGAGCAACATTTCCTCCCTGCCAAATGGAAGACGTGTAGGACATGTTCTTTAACACTGGATATTTTTGTCTCAAACAATAAGAGGGCTGTGAGGACTTTGAACATTTCAGGCTCAAATGTTTTTTAAGATGGGGGATTAGTATTGTGCACTTAAATAATTATACTGATATAGAAAAGTCCCAACTACTAAATATTTTGACCAGACCATCTCAACATAGGCCTACGTTGAGAAGAGGAATTTACTTATCAAAATCCAAAGGAACTTGC
>JACXGI010008346.1:23868-34076 GCA_016801175.1 Esox masquinongy
GCAAGTAGGTAAAACAAATGCATACATTAAGAATGTGAGCTATGGGAATATTCTCTTTGAACTGATGTTTTATTTTGTAATATTGTTTAAAATTATTCCCACCCCTGATAGAGATAAAGCAAAAATAATATCATGAAAAGAAAAATGTTTATCCTCTCACTCAACAGTGCAAGCACTTCAACACTTTGTCTAAATCTCTCATTAACGTTATACAGAGAGCCTGAAATTATGCATGCAAAGCTGCCTTTATCAATGACAACCTCCCATCAGTGAGAGCCAACTGTCCTCTGTCTAACTACTTTCCCTTTCTCTCCTTGCTTACTCATAACAAAGCCCTGAAGCCTGCCGCAGCAATTGAGCACTGCAAAAACATGATCCTTGTGAATGTTGCCTTTACTTATGCCCATCAAATCAACCAGCCTGGGGGAAAATAACAGAACAAAAAAAAAGTCCACTCTTTGAAAAATGACCAACAACTTTCAGATACACCAGGCAAATAAACAGACAATTCCATTATTCTCCCAAAACATCCACCTCCCAAAAAATAATAAGTCACAATTAAAACAGACAGAAAGCATCTACACAAATGGTGTGTAAGTCAAAAATCTAATTGGTTATAGAACTGTCAATTCAAAAGCAAATAAGTGACAGAGTATATACAGTTAGGTCCAGAAATAATTGGACACTGACACAAGTTTTGTTATATTGGCTGTTTACCAACATATATTCAAGTTAGAGTTAAATAATGAATATGGGCATAAAGTGCAATCTCTCAGCTTAAATTTGAAAGTATTCACATCCAAACTGGAGGAAGGGTTTAGGAATTACAGCTCTTTAATATGTAACACCCCTTTTTCAAGGGACCAAAAATAATTGGACATTTGATTCAAAAGCTGTTTCATGGATAATTGTGGGCTATTCCTTTGTTATTTCTTCATCAATTAAGCAGGTAAAAGGTCTAGAGTTGATTCCACATTTGGCATTCATATTTGGAAGCTATTGCTGTGAATCCGCAACATGCGGTCAAATGAGCTCTCAATGCAAGTGAAACAGGCCATCCTTAGGCTGCAAAATTTTTTTTTTTTTAAATCACTCAGAGAGATAGCAGGAACATTTGGAGTGGCCAAATCAACAGGTTGGTACTTCCTGAGAAGAAAAAAAAAAACTCACTGGTGAGCTCTGCAACACAAAAAGGCCTGGACGTCCACAGAGGACAACAGTGCTGAATGATCATAGCATCCTTTCCATAGTAAAGAAAAACCCCTTCACAACATCCAGCCAAGTGAACAACACTCTCCAGGAGGTAGGCATATCATTATCCAAGTCTACCATAAAGAGAAGACTTCACAAGAGCAAATACAAAGGGTTCACCACAAGGTGCAAACAATTCATAAGCCTCAAGAATAGAAAGGCAAGATTAGACTTGGCCAAAAAACATTAAAAAACCCAGCCCAGTTCTGGAACAGAATTCTTCGGACAGATTAAACTTAGATCAACCTGTACCAGAATGATGGGGAGAAAAAAGTTTGGAGAAGGCTTGGAACGGCTCATGATCCGAAGCATACCACATCATCTGGAAAACACGGTGGAGGTGCATTGTGATGGCATTGGCATGCATGACTTCCAATGGCACTAGGTCACTAGTGTTGAAATGTGACAGAAGACAGAAGCAGCCGTATGAATTCTGAAGTGTATAGGGATATATTGTCGGCTCAGATTCAGCCAAATTCACCGAAGTTGATTGGACAGCGCGTCACTTTACAGATGGACAATGACCCAAAACATACTGCAAAAGCAACTCAGGAGTTTTTTAAGAGAAAAAAGTGGAATATTCAGCAATGGCCGAGTCAATCACCTGATCTCAACCCGACTGAGCATGAATTACACTTGCTGAAGACAAAACTTAAGGCAGAAAGACCCATGAACAAACGACCGAAGACAGCTGCAGTAAAGGCCAGGCAAAGCATCACAAAGGAGGAAACTCAGTGTTTGGTGATGTCCATGCGTTCCAGACTTCAGTATAATTATTAAATTATATATTTTTTTTTTATTTATGATTGTGTTAATCTGTCCAATAACATTTGAGCCACTGAACTAAGGGGACTGTCTATGAAAATGGTTCAATTCCTAAACGTTTTGTACAATGATTTTGTTCAACATCTTAAATTAAAGCTGAAAGCCTGCACTTTAATTGTTCTTGGTTGTCTAACTTCAAATCCATTGTGGTGGCATACAGAGCCATAATAATGAAAATTGTGTCAGTGTCCAAATATTTCCAGACCTAACTGTAAGTGCTTTCATGCGCATGACCATTCAAATGTTTGGGGTCACTTAGAAATGTCCTTTTTTTTGAAAGAAACATTTTTTTTTTGTCCATTAAAATAAAATCTAATGGATCGCAAATACAGCGTAGACATTGTTAATGTTGTAAATGACTATTGTAGCTGGAAACTGCTGTAGGTAGAGTTCTTCCTCTGTTCAGTGTCTGTGTTCTTTTGCCAATCTTAATCTTTTCTTTTTATTGGCCAGTCTGAGACATGGCTTTTTCTTTGCAACTCTGCCTACAAGGCCAGCATCCTGGAGTCTCCTCTTCAGTGTGGACGTTGAGACTGGAGTTTGGCAGGTATATTTAATGAAGCTGCCAGTTTCTCAAACTAGACACTAATGTATTTGTCCTCTTGCTCAGTTGTGCACTGGGGCCTCCCACTCCTCTTTCTGTTATGAGCCAATTGGTGCTGTTATGTGAAGGGAGTAGTACACATCATTGTATAAGATCTTCAGTTTCTTGGCAATTTCTCACATAGAATAGCCTTAATTTCTCAGAACAATAGCCTGACGAGTGTCAGAAGAAAGTTCTTTGTTTTTGGCCATTTTGACCCTGCAATCAAACCCACAAATGCTGATGCTGAAGATACTGAACTAGTCTAAAGGCCAGTTTTATTGCTTCTTTAATCAGCATAACGGTTTTCAGCAATGCTAACATAATTGCAAAAGGGTTTTCTAATGATCAATTAGCCTTTTAAAATGATGCAGGGGCTAATGCAGTAAATTTGTCAGTCTTGCTATGCGGTGATTGTTCATTATGACACCGGACACTTCCTGTCTCTCTGTCTCCTCTGTTTCCTATACGTACATATCCTATCAATGCTACAGATAAGACTGAACATCTGACAGAAAATGTCAGATGTTCTTTCCTGAATGGTTATGCCCTAAGGAGATAATCATCATCTTGTTTCCATATCTAGATTGCAGCCTAGCGAGGGAGAAACACTATTGAGATTCCTTTTCTTAAAGCCACAGTGACAATGGTGATGTCATCAGAGTCCAGGAACCAAAACACAACAACCACAGCCCACACATGCTGCTCCTAATTATCTAAGTTTGCATAATAATTTCCATGGCGTTTGAATTTCCCAGTATGTTCAAGATCTCCCGTCAATCGCAGGAAAACTGAGCAAAATATGCATGCGCACTGCCGAGAAACATGATGCAGTTCCAACATAATTGTCTTCACACTTGCAAATCTCCGGGGATCTATCAAAAATGTGGTGCACGCTACCTTGAAAGGTGATGTCTTGAGCTGCTGATATCTGCAAGTTTACAAAACAAAATAATCTAGAGTTGAGTCTTTGACGTCTCGAAAAATGTACCGTAATGTAAACAAGCCTTTAATTTCTAACGTATTCAAATTTTGAAGGGGGTAGGAAAATGAATAGGCTATATTTACAAGTTGCTAATATGTAGGTGGTCAAGAGTGCCGGATAAAGTAAAAATGGCACCCCCTACTCTTTCGATAAGTGCCATGAGATATTTGGTGACCGCAAAGACTCACAACAGCGGTTTAACTTCCCATCTGAAGGAAGGCACCCTATGCACTGCCCTGGAGCATTGGGATTTATCAGTTTACCTATTGAAAATAAAAATTACGATATACCACCTGAAAATAACAATGTTTCATTTTTTGTCATTTTCCAACCCATCCCATCACACCCTACCTAACTGGTGGAAAAAAGTGAGAAACATTTATCGCTGGCCATTTATCATTGACTGGTACAGGGTCCATACTACTTAACCTCCAGTGTCCACAGATCAGACAACCTTTCACAGTATTTAATGTTATTTTTCAATACATCCCTCCATTCTATCTTAGCGTCTGACAAGGTGCTTGAATCTTTTTATTTGCATCCTGCCAATAAAATAAACCTTTTACCAAGGAGCATGACAACACATTTCTTACTGACTGACTGAGGTCTTCCAAAAGTACATTCTACAAATCCAAATTGCACCCTGATGTTATGATTTGACAGATATTGCTGGTCTTAGTGGCCTCCAGATATAAGCCACTAAGTACCAAAAATAATGATTGAATGATTGTTTCTTTGTGGCAGTTTGCACAGGACTATTCAAATGCCCTATTTGCTGGGTATTCTGCAAGAAGGGACTTGAAAAACACAGATGGATGTGCATGTTGTTATTTTATATAATTAAACTGATATATTTGAGAATCAAAATTCAAATTGTTCTATGCTTAGTTCATAATGTGCATTTCTACAGAATAACTACATGAAGAAGCCCTCTTTAGATTATGGTAGAAAGCTTATTCTAATATTCTCAAAATAGCTTATGACAGGAAAAAATATATGTGTGTGTATGTATAATTGTGAGGCCTGGGAAGTTGATGGAATTTTTGTAGTGTTTTACTTTTGTTTTTAGTAGCAGCGGGTGGCTCCTCTCTGGAGTGGATTTGTTATCTGTCATAAGGTTCACAGCAGGGCATGTCGGACAAAGAGATACAGCTACAAACCCCAGCCGCTCAGCCCTTTGGGGATCGATGGACTTCAAAAACATCTTTGAATGTAGTCCCATTTATTTATAATTTAACAGCCACTTACAAAACAACTCATGCACACTCCTCTTCCACTTCTCTCTCCTCCCCTTCTCTCTTCACTCTCCACTTCTTCCCATCCCCTCCCCAATCTCTTTCCTCTCCCCCTTTCATCTCTCCGTCTCTTCTCCAGCCCACCTTTCCTTGGGAGCTAGCATTTTCATGTTTATTCCATACTCAGACTGGTGCTAAATTACTAATAAATTGGTTGTAGGGAGTCACACTGGATTACTATGGCAGCAGCCCAGCAGTAACCTGCACACCCAGTGGGGCATGGTCCAACGCGTAGAACAGACTCCAGGTAAGCTCTCTGCTAAACTGCTCCATCCTTATGTATAGGGTCCCTATGACATCAGCTTATCTAGTGCCCTTTAATCTATGACTGGAATTTTTTCCCAAGACATGTTCCCAGACACTTCTTGTCACAAGACGCCAGGTGTTGAAACACTTTCATGTGATATTGAACAAAATTATATTACTGGGGAACACAAAGCTCAGTTCAACCAAACTTACAATACGGAAAAACTATGTATACTCACTTTTTTTTGTTGTTTTTTTGTCAATCAAAAAAAAGTCAATCAAGAGTATACAACAAACAGGCGATGGAAACAAGTTTGTTGAATATACATATATTAATTTATCAAATATTACATGACAGAATAGCTTTTTGCTGAGACTGCATTGCAAAACAATTCTAAACTGAGTTCAATCATACTGAAATTAAGCAGCAAAGGATCGTCTGTAATTTATCTGCAGCATGACTTTCCCCAGAGATGTCAAACGCAGTGCTGCACCCGTACCGGAGATATCCAACTGTTGGAGACGGGCTAATTCCCATTCTATTTGTTGAGTCATTTGTAACATTGTTGTAAAATTCCCTTCCAGAACATATGGGAGGCAGTTAGCCATTCAACATAATGGCCTGGGGCCTACACTCTCCCTCCCGGTCCTGTGCCTTTGCCGTGCTCTCGCGTAACAGTATAAACCTCAATAATTTATAAGGCCTACGTGCGTGGGAAGACCTTTCAGAAATGACACAAGCCAGCACTCAGTAGGAAATGTATGCAATGGTTATACCAACTTTACGGCCTGTGATATAGGGTAAGTCTACAAAACATTACCGCCATCTAGAGGGTAATGGAATAAATTAGAAATCCAATCTGTGTTAGTGAATAAAAATATTCCACTGATTCTGGTGTTAAAAAGATATTGCGGGTGGTAGGCTTTGGGCCAGGCTAGCACACTTAATGTACTGTGTGACAGTAGAATCAAAGAAAGATAAAAAACCTTTGATTATGAAGAAGAGGAAGTATCAAAGAGACTTTGTAGCCATGTTTCCATCCAACTAGAAAAAAATATTATGCAAGCACTAAAATCTGCATTAAAAAAATATGAATTTGCTAAACCACGAAGTATTTCCACCAATGAGATTGTTCAAGATAAACAGCAGTAAGTGACTATGTAGCTCACAAAAACCGCAGCTAAAAAACTGACAGGGATCAATTAGACAAACTCAGCAGCAGCACTTCTCTTAAATGGTTTCACTTAAAGCAGCAAATATATTACAGTGACAAAGTAGATAGAAGCACATAATCAACTATACATTTATGAACTACATTAATAATCCAAAAACTTGGTAGGAAAATTGTAAAACTCGCTACACACACTGAAATATTCAGTGTCATATTTTTAGGTTTGAATGAGATTAACAATCAAAGTTTGAAGTAATTGTTAATGCAAGTAATAGAATGATTTTACTGCCATCATTTATTGACTGACCGTTGCAGCAAAGAATAGACATAGTGGTATATTTCTAAATTAGTCTGACCAGTTTAAAAGGTGCACTATGATCATCAATCTCTTTCCAACTGAAAAGTCCTGCTTGGCAAACAAAAATCGGGTTTAGAAGGCAAAACAAGACATAAGACCAGCCTATTAAAACAGAGAAAGCAGTGCACATTCCCCTCCCCTAACGAACAGCTGCACACTTGAACGTCAGTTTAACTGGAAATGTATTTGGTGGTGATATGTCAGACCCACTGTGAGTGATAACTATTTTTTTAAAACAACTTTCAAAGGGGTGTTCACGTGACCGGAGTGCACCTTTCAGAAAACGAAAAGTGTGAAAATGACCAACCATGTTCCTGATAACATTTCAATTTAGTTTGGATGAATATTTTGCATATACTGAGCTTCTATGAAGCTAATCAGGAAATCACCTTACAAACCATCCCTAAATACTCATTGGATTCTATTAACTTGCTAAAAGAAAATTTCTCCATACCTTTTCCTGAGTTGAAATGTAGGGTATAATTTAACTGCATAATTCTACAGGAAAGGGTTATATATACACAATTAATGTCCTGATTTCAGCTATTCCATTTAACTCATCTGAAATACATTGGGTAGAGCATGGGGAGTCTTGATTTTATATATGATGAGTTTATTTACATTTGTTTTGTATATATTTGGGCTCACATATGCACGTGTACATCAACTGCTCTTTCAGTAGAAACTTATCTTTCCACATTTAAAGATTAAAAATGTTTGATGAAGTACAGCAGCTGAGGTGTTGGGCAGACCTCATTTACAGTTATTAGTAAATTAATTTAGCACATATTTAAACATGGTTTAGTGATCCCATCAGAATCAAGCACATGTGCAGGCTTTGTAGGCATGTGAATTGGTGATGAATTATAAGGGCAAACCTGATTTATTTATGCTACCTGTTTTATTTACCTGGCTTTCGTGGCATGTATTGTGTCTGAAAAATGTGGAAACCGATGGGTTAAAGTAGAACTGTGTTGTAGTAGGGGGAGCGTTCTAGACAGCTAGCCACGTTTACCTTTTTGGGATCATCGTAGAACACTCCAATACTGGACAGCTCAGGTCCAATGCTACAGCTCTCAGTAAAAAGTTGTCCAGACTTTTTATATGATCCCTGTTTAAACTTGTAAGCGACTGTTATGTTCTTGATTGGAGGCGAACCAGTCCGGATGATAATTTCTGACCAGAGTCCTGAGTACAGTAGGTATCCTACAAATGTCACAAAGAGACTGAACAAGACAATTAAACATAAAATGAAACATTCTGACATGACGGAGTAGCTAGCTCCCTAGCAATCTAACTTTAGCTAGCAAAGTCCAAGAGTGTTGCTTTTTGAAACCTATTCAGCGTCTTCTAATGGGAATCGATTAGTGCTGGATTGAAGAAACCATTACTACTTTCACAATTAAAACGTCCGTTAACACACAAATAACATGGACAATTGGTCGGTAAACACTTGCATATTAATTTCCTCAAAGAGCAAGCACCACTTAAAATTACTTCCTGGGATGCACCATCTGTGGTGACAAAAGGGGTGTGTTGTTAATTCCGTGTTCATTGCAAATATCCATACATTTCAAGCACGTCAACCGCTGTGATTTGAAAAGAAAAAAAACACTACCTTCTTGTTTGGGTCTAAACTATGTTTTTACCCCCAAGCGGTGAAGGCTGTCCAGGCTTTTAAAACACCGCATTTCACCAGAGCTCGCCGCCTTACCGTGCATGTCGTACAGACAGCAGCGTGTTTAATCTAGTGAAGTGCAGTTCGCGAACGATTCCCATTTTAGTGACTCGGGACTCACGAGTCTTTTTTTCTAGTGACTCGTGCAATTGTTTCGAATCGAACGTTTGACAGCGGATTACTACAACATGATCACTTGCTTCATACCTGGTCCTCCAGCTCAGTTCTCCGATCAACTTCTATGTGCATTCGCAAAGAAAAATAGATCAAGGCAAGAACATCATAAAGACATGTTTATAACTGATAATTGAACGCAGACTATAATAATTAATGATCCGTGTACGATTCGTTCATTGGTTATCCTACAAAAACAGGATGACGGAGAACCAATACAGCGTTCGTTTTCCGTTTTTTGTTATTTCTAGCTGTGAGGAAACAGAAATAGGCACTTTGTTTTATGTTTCTCACTTAGGATATTGGTAAACGAGCACTTGTCAAGGTAGGCGGGGAAAGAGGAGGGGCTTGACGAACAGGGTGCGTTCACTTCGAGTGCAGATAGAAAACGCAATTGAAATGTTTTAGCTAATGTTGTGAAATCTAGCTAACTACTCACAGCCAGTTGAAAACATAATGATCATGTCTGTTTGTGGCTAGACGAGTTAGCTAACTGCGTGGCTATCGTAATGGACTGGTAATCGTCCTTCCAGCTAACTAATTTACATACTATGCTTCCCAAATAGCACCTATTCCCAATGCGTCCCAATTTAGGCACCCTATGGAGTGGACTGCTTATGACAACGCCAATTTTAGGTACAAGCCCAATACTTGTTTTACATGTACTTCCTTTCATTCTCTTTAGCATCCTTTGCTATGTATATTGTACAGTATATCTAGGCCTGCATATCTCACATTGCTATCCTCAGGTGCCGCTTTTAGACATGTTTAGTATGAGTACCTTGCTACAGGGCTGCTTGTCTCTCTCACCAACCTTATTTTAAACACCACCGGAGCTCTGTTTCTGTGTGGTTCACGTTTAGATAGAAAGATACTGGGACTATGAGGGGAGATGGAAAAGCACACAATCTGAACAGGGTGTTAAGGATTATATGAAAGTTGTCATATGCTTGAAATCATCCATGAAGATTTGAACTATTCCTGCTCATAGAGGCAAGCTGTGTTTCGTTTGTTTCCATCTCTCTTTCTCCCTCTGTCAACCCTCAGGAACATCAGTCTTCATAATCAATACAGCAGTAGACAAATTTCTTCCACTATAACTAGTCCCCTCAGATCTAGCTTAGCCTTAGCTATGCCTTCTTGCTAGTCACTCACATAACTGAGAAAATGCATCCTAGCATATACATTACCAATAAAAGCATCCATCCTTTCAATGTAGTTAATTGGGTGGGACTGCCAATTTCATTGCCTGATCTCTCCTGTTGACCTGGTTGATCAAGTGATCACAACTGAGTCATCAGGAGAGATCAGCCACTGAATTATACCGAAATTTACTTTTTTAAGGAGATTTCCTCAATGTCTCTGCCCAAGCTGGGACAGACACTTATACAGGTGCTGGTCATATAATTAGAATATCATCAAAAAGTTTATTCATTTCAGTAATTCAAAAAGTGAAACTTGGATATTATATTCATTCATTACACACAGACTGATATATTTCAAATGTTTATTTCATTTAATTGTGATGATTAAAACTGACAACTAATGAAAATCCCAAATTCAGTATCTCCGAAAATTAGAATATTACTTAAGACCAATACAAAAAAAGGATTTTTAGAAATGTTGGCCAACTGAAAAGTA
>JACXGI010008347.1:0-33894 GCA_016801175.1 Esox masquinongy
TGGGACCACAGTCTCAAAGAAAACCATTAGTAACACACTACGCCGTCATGGATTAAAATCCTGCAGCGCACGCAAGGTCCCCCTGCTCAAGCCAGCGCATGTCCAGGCCCGTCTGAAGTTTGCCAATGACCATCTGGATGATCCAGAGGAGGAATGGGAGAAGGTCATGTGGTCTGATGAGACAAAAATAGAGCTTTTTTGTCTAAACTCTACTCGCCGTGTTTGGAGGAAGAAGAAGGATGAGTACAACCCCAAGAACACCATCCCAACCGTGAAGAGGTGGAGGTGGAAACATCATTCTTTGGGGATGCTTTTCTGCAAAGGGGACAGGACAACTGCACCGTATTGAGGGGAGGATGGATGGGGCCATGTATCGCGAGATCTTGGCCAACAACCTCCTTTCCTCAGTAAGAGCATTGAAGATGGGTCGTGGCTGGGTCTTCCAGCATGGCAACGACCCGAAAACACACAGCCAGGGCAACTAAGGAGTGGCTCCGTAAGAAGCATCTCAAGGTCCTGGAGTGGCCTAGCCAGTCTCCAGACCTGAACCCAATAGAAAATCTTTGGAGGGAGCTGAAAGTCCGTATTGCCCAGCGACAGCCCCGAAACCTGAAGGATCTGGAGAAGGTTTGTATGGAGGAGTGGGCCAAAATCCCTACTGCAGTGTGTGCAAACCTGGTCAAGAACTACAGGAAGTAATTGCAAACAAAGGTTTCTGTACCAAATATTAAGTTCTGATTTTCTAATGTATCAAATACTTATGTCATGCAATAAAATGCAAATTAATTATTTAAAAATCATACAATGTGATTTTCTGGATTTTTGTTTTAGATTCCGTCTCTCACAGTTGAAGTGTACCTATGATAAAAATTACAGACCTCTACATCTTTGTAAGGAGGAAAACCTGCAAAATCAGCAGTGTACCAAATACTTGTTCTCCCCACTGTATCTGCTGTTAATTCCGAAACTGTTTATCAGATATTGATGAAAATACCCTCAAATTAAAGCTGCCAATCTGCACCTAACCCTGTATTCTCAGAATAAATTTAGATCCAAAGTGCTGAAATGATGAGACAAAAATAAAAACAGTCACAAGGGCTGTCGCCATTATTACATAATTGCCTGACCATGATAATTTGAGCCACATCGCAATTATTTTTATGACAGCGATCTTTGTGCACAATATTTTGATTCCATGTCTCCAATCTGAATAAGGGATTTTTACTCCAATGTTAGAAACATCTCAACAAATACCACGCAAATTATGTCCATTTCCATCAGTAAGGATGTCTAGGGCATGGGAGCAGAAGAGTGTTTGACAGCCCTGCGGAAAGTTCTAGGTGCAGATAATTTAATGAAACATATTTGTTTCTTAATTTCAGTATGTTTAAACCTAGTTTAAAATTGTTTTGACCAATGCACCGTTATGTAATTTCACAACATTATTATTTAAGAGAAACTTGTTTCAGGTGTGTAGAATATTATCCACAATATTTTAAGTCGACTTTTGTCATTTCCATCCATATTTCCTAATTAGATAGAAATATCTATTTTCCCATTGCATATTAATGTTTGAAAATAAAATGAATCATCCTTGTACATTATTAACTGAATTCCTTAACTGAGCGTTAAAACACGTTTTGAGGAAGCACTGGCATAACGTGGTGACGGTGGGCCCGGGTGCAAGATATCCTTATGGGCCCTGAAGAACCATCTCCGGTTCCACCACATGTATTTTTAGGCCTACAATATTATTAGGCTTACACTATACAATTTACAATATAAACAATTAAATTGTTAATCGCAATTATTTGCACGACAATCGTCAACTAAAATTTCATAATGGTGACAGAACTAATTGTCACTGTCCAAATGTTTTTAGAGTTCACTGTATGTAGAGCATTATTATTCATCATACCATGGCCAAATAAGACATCGAAGTCTGTTCTATCACGTTTTTCAAATGAACAAGAACCCTTTTGCAATGGAACACTTAATACGGAAAGTCAAGTGGAACCCAACATTAGATAACTGATTATGCTGGAGCGGCAGATTAATTAGCTAAAATAATGTCAATTTCTTCTCAAGAAGCAAATTAAGAACATTTCTGATTTTTCAAGGCATTCCCGTACTTGATTTACTGAGCTACCAATTCAAGTACTTCCACAATTTTGTACAAACCCAGACTTACACAGTTTATTTAGTGGAGGTGTGGAGAGAGTGGGGGCTTTACCTTGGAAACTGAGGTAGTAGTGGCGGTGACCTTTCATGACGGTGACCTCAGCAGATCGGTTTGCCAGATACGCTTCCTCCAGCTCTCGGGATGAGAGGGATGTGGTACGCTGTTTATCATCCTGACCGCAACACCACCACAATACAACCACATACTTACGACAAGGATCATGTCAAAGTAAACCTTGCCTTTTAAAATCCATGGGTAATATGCTCCTCTATAGAGGGTCTAGGATTAAACACGGAATCCTCACAAACACATCTCAGCCACAAAGGAAGATTCATAACGCTGGACTTACAGGTCTACCATACTCAATCCAGTTCTCGTGGTCGCCCTTGTAGTACCACAGCCACTCGGTAGTCAGGATGTAGTGGGCTGGCTTTGTTACGGAGGACACAGTGGAGAGGCGCCGCACAGGGTCTGACTCCCGAGTCATCGTTAGGAAGTCTACTGGCCGAGAGCCAGGACTGATAGAGATAGATAGATAGAGAGATAGAGACACGTTTATTCAGAATCACAATTGCTTTTTGTTTTTAGAAACAGCACAGTTTCTGGTAAGTTGACTTTATTCAAACAACGCGGCAGATGCAGAGATTGAACCCACGTCTCCGGGGAAGTGCTGAGCTTGTGACTTATGCTGGCGAATGTTACCAATGCTGCACCGCTCTGTACGGCTGACACTCAGTTTTCAGTGGGCAGGGTCAGTACTCTGAGTGGGCGGGGTTGACATCTGACCTGTTTGTGTTCCGGGGGTCACAGAAGGCTCTCTCAATATCTTCCGTGTGACGTAGGTCTTTCCAGCTGTTCCCATCAAACACCTCCCACTTGTAGGGCAAGTTAAAGTGCACACGGATACACTGGTCTGGAAACAAGAGACACAAAGCATGAGGGAACCACAACTGAAACATACAACTGTAGCAAAAGCAACCAAAATATACCAACAGTCAGTTAGGCAACAACAGAAAATTAGAATAAAGACAGCAGAGCTCACCCTGGAATCTACAGTTTCTGCGTATGAAGTGCAGACAAATCTCCTTCTTCTCCTCTTTATGGATCACAGGCCTACACACCGGTTCAGGTACACGCTCTGGCGCAAGCACACGCACACGCACACACACACAATGGGACAAAATGTGGTACCACAAAATTTTGCAATTCAAAAATTCCACAAAATTCACCCAGAGGCAAAAAAATTAACTGTGAAATAATAAAATAATAAAGCGCTTGCTGACACCATAATCCGTTTGCGCAAGAGAGTGCGCAACCATCTTCTAGGTATACTCTCTGTGTGATGCGAAACAAAATGCCTCATCTCAACTTAAAGCAAGTGTTTTCAGAAAAGAAAAAAAAGCACACGCTAGTTTGATGGTGTCCAACATTAGATTTAAATTAGAGGATGCGCCAGCCACACTTAAATCACGTGTGGCAATACTTCATTTTTCCAGTAAAGACAGAAAACGATTGAAGGATTGTTGACAAGACTAAAACCATTTGAAAGTTATGTAAATTGATAGTTCCCCACAACACGGCCACTACAACAAACAGTGGGCCAACATCTTCAATGCTATCATAAAGTACAAAGACATCACCAGAAGCAATACAAAAAGACCAATAAACGATTTCCAAGTCATTTGCAGTGGCACTACCCAAGTCAAATGCCAAACGTTTGAGTTTCTATTAAGTTATATTTCTATATTATGTTCCAAGAACATTTTTTTGCCTTACTGATGTTTTTTCTTACACTGGCTATCACCGATGATAACAGTCCGTTCATTTTTTGAGTTTCTATTAGGGTCACTGTTACTGAAGTAGTTGATTGGTTGTTTAGACATACTGATGTGCTGCTCTGTACTGATCATCACTGTTGGCCAGTCTGATACTTTATTGAGTTTCTAATTTAGGGTAATTTTTTTGGTCAGTGCTCTCCTTTTTATTGTATTTTAAGAAAACATTATTCTGTTCAGTGCACAATAAAGCATTTGTTTCCTTCCTACAATGTTAAGGATTTCCTAAAGTTTTTTTAAAATAAACACATCATTTTGCCCAGTCATGTTCTGTTGTTATTATCTTATTATGAACCAAACCATGAGCTCTGAACCGTGAAACACACCAATCCGTGAGATGAACCGTCCCATCCCTAACAGAGGGATATTATGAGGACTATTAGAAAATCAGGCCAAAACAACAGACCAGTATACACACTCCAGGCAGAGGGATTCTGTACCTCTAACGGCATAAGGAGCAATGGGTGTGCTGAGGCGGTACAGGTTCTGGTAGATGAAGGGCAGGTCATGGATGATGTCCCCGCTGAGGCCTTTCTCCTCCAGCATGCGTCGACCGTGCTCGTCGACCACGTGCTGCCTCTTGCACTTAGGCCCGAACATGCAGTCGCCTTGCACAAAGTGCATGCACATGTGCATCTTGGTGCAGCCTTCCCTGAAGGTGCAAGCGCCGTGCGGCCCGGAGCCCTTGTTGTAATGAGAGCACACCTGTCGTTGGGGACAGACGGTAACACACATCAGAGACAATCTCCGTGGCGATGCGGTCACACATAGCCAAGCAGAGGCGATGCCTTTAGGAGGCTGACATGGTCAATATTTAATGCAGAAACCAGGAAGATCTCAATTGAACACTCCCCACATCCTCCATTGGATGACAAAGCCACAGGTCCCTCCCCCTTAACCTTACGAAACCTCCAATGGATTTTCAGGAGGAGATGAGAATGCAGTTGAGACCTTCCCCAAGTATTTAAAAAAAAAAAGCAAAAAATTTTTTTTTCAAACCTCACACACACCAAGACGTTTACTTTACCTCTCTGGGTAACGAATACTTCTCGGGGACAAACCCACATCAACAGCATACGTTTTTATATTTTCCAATTTTTTTGTATTATTTTTTTGTTCTTTATAATTGTTTATTTCCTTTTCGTTATGACACACAGGAAGGTCCACAGGTCCATGGAGGATTGTCTTCATCTCAGAGAAGGTGAAATGTCTGACCACTCTTCACCCACACTGGGCTTTAGGGTTGACATGGAGGTATTTGTAATGTTGTTGTTGTTTTTTTTACTTTTTCATTGACGGTCTTAATAACTGTGATATTTGGTTAAACTCAATACGCTTACTTTACATTTGGGAAAACAAATTACACTTCTTTTTTTCTTTTTCACTAAACTTGTTTTTGGCCCCCAAGGCTTCCGTGCGGTTGTCCAAAGACTGTGGATGCATCTGGTTCGGAAAGATATCGTCAGATCAGCGTGCAGGGTTAACTTCACTGGCATTGAACCTGCTTATAAACTCATCCAAAATGCCCTTTGCAGGAATAACAGGATATAAGCTATTCCTGTCCTTCCCTCTTTGGAGAGCTCGAACGAGTGAGAGAGAGACCAAGTCTACTACTCCAACTCACGAGCTAGCACACAAACAGCACTCAGAACACAGCTACACTCCCTTATGGCAGAAACCTGTAATGGAGGAATGTCCCCAGATTTTACTTCATGGAGCAAGAGGGGAAAAAACAAACACAAAAAGAGCATAAGAGAGCATTGTGTTTCTAGTGTGTGAATCCAAGGGAGAGGAGATACGCAAGTTTACCGAGGCTCAGAAAGAGGTTCTAGGGATTGGATTGTAACTAGGCCCATTTCTCAACAGAAACTGTCAAAATAGAGGCCCGTGAAAGTAAGGCTCCATCCAGTTAGGCTCCATGTGCAGTGTGACTCTAGTCAGTAACAGAGTGCAGATACATTCAGTATATTCCGTGTATGTGGTGTGAGTTACCCATACGGAAATAAGACATTTCATGTATTTTGCCTCCCTTCTAATCGTGACCACCCTATGCTTTAATGCAAGGCCAGATGAGACTCGCAGTGGTACTCTGATTTGTCACATTATTCCAACAGGTACACCGCAAATAACAGGCCGCACATTTCTCAACCTGCCTTTGATATCCACATACTACGTAGACGACCTAGACATATTGAATTCAACATCGGACTGAACCACGTGTTGACTGGCCGACAATCTTTTAGTTTATTCCAAAACAGCTGTGGTGGCTTTAGCTACCACATGCATACAAAAACTTCAGCTTTATGCAGGGGTGGGTAGTAACGCGTTACAAGTAACGCAAATGAGTAAAAGAGTACAGTTTCAGAGGAACGAGTACTTTTCTAGTTACTTTCTAGGGGCTGTACTCTTTACTCTTACTCAAGTATTTTTTTAAATAAATCGTACTCTTTATTCCGTTACATTTCATCTACTATTTCGTAACAATTTTGTCTTCAGTCGTTTGTCAAAAAATACTGAGTTTTTTCGTTTCGTGATTTGATTTGAGTTTGGGTGTTCCCTCCCGCTCCTTTAAATCTGCTTCGGAGTGCGAGCACAGACGTAGCTAATTAAATGACAGACACCGACATGGAAAGTTGTTAATTGGAGGACGTTGACGAGGGAAATTCCAATCCCTGGCCACAGTTGCACGACGTGTTTCGATTCAAATTTAAAATAGGCAACACAGTCATCATGAAATGTTGTCTTTTTATTCCCAAAGACGCAACCACCTATGCTTTCAAAAACTCATCATACCTATTCAAGCACATAGAGGTAAGGTTAGGGAACCGGCTCGCGCTACTTAGCCAGCTGAATCCTATTATTATAGCTATCTTTTTTTTTTTAGATTCAACTTTTTTGTCATTGAACCAGTACAAGTACAGTATAACGACATGTAATATATCCTAATGATTATGTAATATTCTAGCTAACCTACAATATATAATAAGACTACCCCTTTTATGTAATATATTTGTATTAGTGGTTCATTGGGCTTGACTTGCATTTTATTATTTAGTAATGCACTTTAGTTAGCAGCAACATACCCAGTCTAGCTAGCTAGATTTAATTTAAAGCAATTGCTGCTAACCAGGTGTCTTATTTGCAATGCAGTCAGTAATTCCACCCAAGACCTGACTTACTACAAGAAATATTTGAATGACAAGATGTACTGAGCATTACTACACAAGATGAATATTTTTTTTTACCAGTAACATGTATGATGGCCTTAATTTACAAGAATCTTATTTGCAACACAGATTAATAACAGAAATACAATATTATTTACTTTTGCAATTTATTTTGTTTTACTATTCTGCATTGCTATGGGCTCTGGAAAACAAATGCCTATTTAAACATGCAGTTTACATTTGTACTTTCTTAAATAATTTTTCCTTGTTGTTACTATGGCGTTATAATGTCTTGAACAAAATATGTAACTAGTACTCTAGTACTTTTTTGACCAAGTACTCTTTTACTCTTACTTGAGCAGTTTTTTCAGGTGGTATATCAACTTTTACTTGAGTACATTTTAGGACGAGTAACAGTACTTTTACTTGAGTACAGATTTTCAGTACTCAACCCACCCCTGGCTTTATGGTACACGCTGACCGTTTAATGTTAGCCAGCGTTTAATATTCTCCATGTATCAATTGAAACAATGAGACAAATAGTCCAACAGCATGTCTATACTCTGGATTAAGGCATGTTATCCCTGACAATCACCGGGGCGTTACCTCTGGCAGCAGGCTAGGATCATTCTGCAGCAGTAACAGGAACAGCTCATCCTCGTGTAGCTCATGCAAGGTGCACTCCCTCAGGAGACCGTAGTTGTGCTCCGAAAACACATCATGGGAGAACTTACACTGCTTCCTAAACGGACAAATTAGGAAGCAGAGAGACTTGAGTAGAACACGAGTGAGCAATGAAGACGTCAAGCACCGATTTGTGTATGTAAAAGTATTGCTTATGGCATGCCCAGTTTCAAATCAATTAAATCCTCAGAAATATAGGCAACTGCATCACACTGAAAAGTCATGTATTGTTAATATATACTATACAATAATAAATGCACTACAACAGGTTAGCGGGCTAGAGTAGAGGATGCAGGTGTTATTTGTTTATTGTTCAAAGTGATCAATAAAGAAGGGGGGCGTGATTACTATGCTACTAGCTAGCCACTCCCCTCCTCAAACTAGCAAAAACGGTTTACCCCAATCGACTCGTCTCTCACCTGCCTTTCCCATATCTGCAATTTCCATAAACAAAATATTTGCAGAGGTGCAGTTCCTGGCAATCTCTGCAACCGTCCTTTGTATAATTTCTGCATAGTCGCAACGACGTTTTTGCTACAACCACACAGTCGGTTCCCCATTCGTCCGTCCTCTCTCGGTTGCGCACCACAACAAATCGAGAACACTTATTTACAATGTACCAAAAGTCGTCCTCGGTTATGTCAACACGCTGCAAAATCTTCCTGTGCAGTTGTTGAAGGTCCAGTGAACCTTTGTTGCTGCATAATATGCTGGTGGCGTGATGAATTACTCCGGCGTAATTTGACATTTTTGGTGCCTCGTTCTCTCTGCGGATGAGACAAGAGCGGAAGCAGCAGCAAGGAACTGACTGGCTGTACGAGTAGTTCAACGTCTCTCCATGTGGGGCGATCTAGTTTCGCTTCGAGCCATGAGTGAAACGAAACTGAGGCGATCTAATTTCACTGAGCCCAGATAAAAGAGGGAAGGGTTTATGCTTCTAAATATGAAACTCTGCATTTTCAATATTCTGGCGTAAGTGACAACATACAAACTGATGAGGATTCCATTCATATTATATTATTGATTAATATCTATATGTTGTTGCTGTTTATCCCCCCTATCTGGGCCTGTGGTCACTATCTCACCTGTGACAGAGCATGGGAGGTGATCAGGGTTGCCACATTTGATTGACAGTATACTGCCCAATCACCCGCGGACAAAAAAACTAGCCCAATGGGGTACTTGTAACTTTGCACACCTGATTCTAGTAATGATCGGGATCAAAAACTAAGTCAGGTTAGTCAAACTGGGGTTGGAGAGAACACCTATCGGATGGTTGCTCTCCAGGACCAGGTTTGAGCAGCCCTAATGTAGAAGATGCTTACGTGGATTCCAAGCTTCTCCTATTTTCGCCTTCAAAATAAGAGTCCCTCTTTTAAAGTAATGGAAATGGATAAAATGTTTTGAAGCAGTACACATTTCGACTAGATAAGAAATGTTGGAATGTTGTTAAATAATTATATATTATGTATTTTAAAAAGAGGAATAGACTAAACTGCATAATTACAATAACAACATTTTAAAAAACGCTGAGAATTAAACATACAGTACATATTGCGCTGTACAGCTTAAACTAATGTTTGCACACCCATGAAAGGGGTATCAGCTTACTCAGTGAAATACAAGGAATAAAACTGAAAAATTTAAACAAATGTTCACATCCCAGCTCTTACTATATTTATTTAAATAGCTAGTCACAATAAGGACTTTGCCCATTGTGTTCATTGAGTACATTCTTACCCTCTCACACATACACTCTGTCTCACACAGACAAAAAATAATAATAATAATAACTGGGCGCCTACCATATCTGAGGTTGTGAGCCTGTTCAGCCTAACAACGCCAAGCAATGTATACACAGATCTGGCTCTGCATCCATTCTGCTATGGTAAATGGTCTTCATTGCTGTGAGAACAGAGAAGCCTTTCTCACAAAGGTAAGCAGCCATAAAAAGCACTAAAAACTGCACAGCCTATAATGTGAGCAGGGTATTCACCTTGTTTTTGGATCCAGAAATTCAACAGTGACAGTTGTTTATATACAGTAAGGTCCGGAAATATTTGGACACTGACACAATTTTCATCATTTTGGCTTTGCACGCCACCACACTGGATTTGAACAACAGAGATCAAGTACAAGTTCAAAGGTTTATTTGTCATTTGCAATAACAAGTTACGGCAATGAAATGCTTGGTTTTCCTACTCCCGACAGTGCAGTTAAAAGTTGAAAAGTAACAGTAATTATAATTTAAAAAAATAAGAAGATAACACAATCAATCAGTAATAACACTATACAAAAACACGCATCAATAATAATAACTATACAACTGTACAACCGTAGTGCAATGTATAAGTGACAGGTGTGCATGATATAAGTGACAGATGTGCATGATATAAAGTGATAGGTGTGCATGATATAAAGTGATAGGTGTGCATGGGACTATGGATGGAAGGGAAGAGGGGTTCCCGAGTTGAGCAGCCTTACAGCCTGTGGAAAGAAGCTGTTCCGTAGCCTGTTTGTTTTGGACGGAATACTCCTGTACCTTCTGCCTGGCGGCAGCTTGGTAAACAGTCCGTGGCATGGGTGGCTGGGATCTGTAATGATCCGTTTGCTCCTACTCCTTCACCTCTTTGTGTAGAGATCTTGCAGGGATGGCAGATCAGACCTTGTGATGTGCTCTGCTGTTTTAATCACCCTCTGAAGTGCTTTGCGGTCGAGGGCGGTGCAGCTGCCATACCAGGCGGTGACACAGCCGGTCAGGATACGATAGTGCATCTGTAGAAGTTGGTGAGTATCCAGGAATCCATACCAAATAATTAAGAGCCGTTTCTTGGCCTCGTTCACCACAACGTTAGAGTGATGAGACCAGGTCAAGTCATCACTGAAGTTGACACCAAGGAACCGGATGTTGTGAACTCTCTCTACTGCAGATCCATTGATGTGTATGGGGGCGTGGTCTCCCCTCCGCTGCTTCCTGTGATCAACAATCATCTCCTTCGTTTTGCTGATATTGAGCTGGAGGTTGTTTTCCTGACACCACAAAGTCAGTGACCTTACCTCGTCTCTATAGGCTGACTCGTCGTTGTCAGAGATCAGGCCTATGATGGTGGTGTCGTCAGCAAACGATGGTGTTGAAGACGTGAGTTGCCAGGCAGTTGTGGGTGAAGAGAGAGTACAGGAGCGGGCTCAGCACACAGCCCTGGGGGGAACCAGTACTGAGAGTCAGTGAGGATGAGGTGGCGTTGCCCATCTACACCACCTGGGGTCTGCCCGTCAGGATGTTCAGGATCCATCTGCACATAGTGGGGTCGAGACCCAGATCCCTGAGCTTAACCGCCAGCTTGTGGGGCACAATGGTGTTGAAGGCTGAGCTGTAGTCAATGAACAGCATTCTCACATATGTGTTCCTTTTGTCCAGATGAGAGAGTGCGGAGTGGAGGGTCAGAGCGATGGTGTCCTCTGTGGATCTGTTTTGTCTGTAGGCAAACTGTAGCGGGTCAAGAGTTGCAGGCATGGAGTCTGTGATGTGTGTTTTAACTAGCCGCTCAAAGCACTTCATGATGATTGGTGTGAGTGCTACAGGGCGGTAGTCATTCATAGGACTTTTTGCTTTTTGGCACAGGAACAATGATGGACTTTTTGAAGCAGGTGGGGACCACTGACTGACATAGCAATAGGTTGAAGATATCAGTAAATACATCAGCCAGTTGGTCAGCACAGACCTTGAGAACACGGCCTGAGATGTTGTCTGGTCCAGGAGCCTTGCGGGTGTTAATCCTTTTTAGGGCTTTACAGACGTCTGACCTGGTCAGTTGGAAAGGGCAGCCGTCCTGGTCCATTTGAGTATCCATGCCAGGGATGATGTTCTCAAAGTGAGCATAGAAAGTTCCTCTGGGAGAGAAGCTGACACTTCCCCCACACTACCTGTATTGCCTTTATAGTCAGTGATGGTTCTCAGACCACTCCACATGTTCCTGGTATTGGAGCCCTGGCAGAGAGATTCTACTTTCTCTGTATTGACTTTTTGCAGTTTTTATTGCCTTCCTGAGATGCAATTGAAGTGCAGACGTTCAGCTTTAACTGAAGGGGTTTGAACAAAAATATCGTATGAAACGTTTAGGAATTGCAACCATTTTCTTGCACAGTCCCCTTATTTCAGGGGCTCAAATGTAATTGGACAAATTTAAACAATCATAAATAAAATGTTCATTTTTAATACTTTATTGAGAATCCTTTGCAGGCAATCACTGCTTGAAGTCTGGAACTCATGGACATCACCAAACGTTGGGTTTCCTCATTTGTGATGGTTTACCAGGCCTTTACTTTAGTGGTCTTCAGTTGTTGTTTACTCAGCTGTTGCAGACTATTCCACTTCTATGCCTTAAAATCTCCTGGGTTGCTTTTGCAGTATGTTTTGGTTCATTGTCCATCTGTAAAGCGAGGCACCGTCCAATCAACTTTGCTGAATTTGGCTGAGTCTGAGCAGACAATATATCGCTATACACTTCAGAATTCATCCGGCTGCTTCTGTCTTCTGTCACATCATCAATAAACACTAGTGACCCAGTGCCATGCATGCCCATGCCATCACACTGCCTCCACCGTGTTTTACAGATGATGCGGTATGCTTTGGATCATGAGCCATTCCAAGCCATTGCCATACTTTTTTCTTCCCATCATTCTGTTACAGGTTGATCTTAGTTTTATCTGTCTAAAAAAAATGCTGTTCCAGAACTGGGTTGGCTTTTTTAGATGTGTTTTGGCAAAGTCTAATCTGGCTTTTCTATTCTTGAGGCTTATGATTGGTTTACACTTTGTGGTGAACCCTCTGTATTTGCACTCGTGAAGTCTTCTCTTTATGGTAGACTTGGATAATGATATGCCTACCTCCTGGAGAGTTCTTCACTTGGCTGGATGTTGTGAAGGGGTTTTTCTTTTCAATGGAAAGGATCCTCCGATCATCCATCACTGTTGTCTTCCGTGGACGTCCAGGCATGTTGCAGAGCTCACCATTGCGTTCTTTTTCTCAGAGTGTACCAAACTGATTTGGCCACTCCTAATGTTCCTGCTATCTCTCTGATGAATTTTTTGTTTTGCAGCCTAAGGATGGCCTGTTTCACTTGCATTGAGAGCTCCTTTGACCGCATGTTGTGGGTTCACAGCAACAGCTTCCAAAAATGCGAATGCCACACCTGAAATCAACTCCAGAACTTTTACCTGCTTAACTGATGAAGAAATAACAAAGGAATAGCCTACACCTGTCAATGGAACAGCTTTTGAGTCAATTGTCCAATTACTTTTGGTCCCTTGAAAAAGAGGGGGCTACATATTAAAGCGCTGTCATTCCTAAACCCTTCCTCCAATTTGGATGTGAATACCCTCAATTAAAAACAGAGACTGCACTTTAAGCTCATATTCATTATTTAACTGTAATGTGAATATATTTTGGTAAATGGCCATAATAACAAAACTTGTCAGTGTCAAATTATTTCTGGACCTAACTGTAGATTCTGACACCAGACTCATCAGATGATAACTCTACCTGCGTTTCCTGTTGATCCCTGGTCAGAACATATGTTTTTTTCTCCATTCGATACCATTCTCTTTGCATGATTCTGCAAGCAACTGTAATCTAAATTTTGAAAGAGGCAATAGGCCAAGGTGTCTTGTAGCTATCTCTCCACACAAACACCCCCCCCCCAAACCAATTACGATATTGCTGATCGCCTATGTAAAGCCAAAAACAAGTTATAGTTATGTAAGAGCATGAAATGCACATTCAAATACGTTACATCTTACCTGACCCAATAGATCGCTCACTGTGGTCTTGTTTTACTGTTACTGGGACTTCTGCGAATGGCACTACATTTTAAACCTCCCATTTTGTTCTGGATGTGTAATATGTTTATTTATGTGCATAATCTATAAGTAGCTTATCATACCTTAGTTAGCCATAAAATCAGCTAGTATCCTAAATTCCTGCAGTGCATCTTTAATATTCTATCAAACCAAAGTGAGTAAATCTTACAGTTATTTATCCAATATTTTTTTTGCACCGTGTGTTGTTTTTAATGTAGCTACCTGTATTTTGTACACTTCCACACCAGAAGAGGGCGCTTGGGGTTAATGTTGCTTACGATTCTCAGTCCTTAATCTGTTCCTTTCTGAGTTGCCGTAGTGTTATGATGAGCGTACGGAATATTAACTTGGTGAGCTAGCTATCTTTTGGTAAATTTGTATTAAATGTTGTTTTATTAAACACAGACAGCTGTTTTCATCCATCAAATGGTTTAATACGTTTAGTAGCGGTGTTCAACATACTTTCTATTTTTACAATGAAAACCAAGGTGAATTCGTTTGGGACCAAGACTGAGAGTAAAAGGGGTGTTGCTAAAAAAGCTAACCTAGATAGCTAGCCAGCTACAGCTGCCTTGATTGCAGTGTGCTACGATCACAATAGTACGAAAATAATATTCGTAACTTAAATAGCTACTACAGCGATCTGATTATCCTAAAATCATGACGGAGGCTCCGTGCGAGGAAGAGGAACTCCGGCCAGTGCCACGGGAGCGGGCAATCCTGGAGAGTTTCTTTACGCAACTCGGGATGTTCTCGTTTGACCGTGCGAAGGACTACGTAGAGAAAGAGAAGGACAACAGCAAGAGCTCCGGGGCAATATGGGCCGCACTCCTGGCTGCCCTTGCTCATCTTGCCGCCGCAGAGAAGGCCTATCACAACATGACGTTCCTCGGACAAAAACTGGGTAAAGCAGCTCCCCACAAATGCCCTTTCTTTTACGCTACGTATACGAAGTTAATTTGCTGTGGTACAGTTATATAACTTTCATGATTAGTCGAATTGTGATCTATCACTAATAGTTTAGGACTCTAATGAACTACTACGGACGTGTAGATGTAATTAATAATGCAGCTCAGAAAATCACGAGTACTACCGTAATATAAATAACTTTAACAGCAGGTGGCGACACAAGCCCACAATGTGGATCTATGCAGTACCTCCCCAAAAACATTGCATTTAGCAGCACATCGCATCTTTGGAAATACATTTCCAACATGAATTGTTTTTTCTACTTAGATCCAATATGTTGCCATGGCAGATGTATGGTGATCTGGTACATAACCCTCTCTCCTTGGTCTCCCTGCAGGCGGACAGTCTTTCTTCAGCCGCAAGGACTCCATTCGTACTATCTACACCTCCCTGTTCAATGAGCTGAAGAAGGTGGTGACCATGGGACGCCACGCCCAGCCAGTCTCCGCCCTCTACCTGGAGGACTTGCTGTCGCACTTGTCGGAGCAACTGTGTCACTTTACCCAGGCCCGCATGGAGATGGCTGACCTGTACGAGAAGATGCACGCACTGAGCAGCCAAAAAAACATCAACTTAGAGGAGCTGGTCACCACACTGGAGGCAGTGCTGCAGAAATACAGCTCCAGGTGTGTTTTAGGGCTGCGCAATATGGCACAAAAATCATCTTGTTTATATTTGTTTTTCTTGAAAAAATTTTTAACAAATTTGCATTTCAGGCAACTCAGGACAATGAATGTTTAATATTTTGGTTTAGCTTCCGTTGGTTTCTGTGTTCCTCTCTCACTGTTTTAATGTAAGGTTTCTAGTGTTAAAAAGTTCCCTTTATAATAACCTTTTAATTCAAGTCTCTAACAGCAAGATACTTAATTGGTTAGCAGGGTTCCGGTAGTGTATGTGATTAGAGTTAAATAGGCCACCTCTGAATTTATGTTCTAAATATCAGAGGCGTCGCTAGGACCACAATACATTTGGGGCTTAGCCTCCCCCCCCCCCCGCCCCACCCGGGACAGAAAGTACAGGGTTTTGAATGTCCATGCGGAAGTTTTTGATGTACACGCTAGCGGCCTACACGTCTACATTGTCATCATGCGCGATTGGAACTATAGATGAATAGATCAGGGGCTATTTTTTTTTGGGTCAATTTGAGATCCGGGGCTATTCATAAAAGAACCGAGGCTATAGCCCCAGACGCCCAGGCCTAACGACGCCACTGCTCAATATCATTCTGCCATGTAGACACTGGCTGGTTTATAGCTAACTATTTCTGAAGGTGGTTGGGAAAAATCCTTTTCCCAAGGTCTACTACAAAACCAGTTATGATATTACCATAATTGCTAACAGTTACACTAAGGTTGTTTGGCATAGGCTGCACTAGAAAAAGGGTACTATGTTTTCTTCTACCTGTGAAGGTCTGTTTTGAGGGCCAGGACTTAAAACATGCACTAACAAGATAGCACAGTGGATTGCAAGTATTCACCCATCTTGGATTTTTTCACATTTTGTTACATTACAAAGTGTGATTGATATGGATTTTCTTTTAGTTTTATTAACTGGTCTACATAAAATATGATACAGTGTCAAAGTTAAAATATCTTCACATTTTTACAAATACCTGAAATACAGACCTAGTCATTGCATATGTACTCGCCCCCTTTCTTTAGGGAAGTTTCAAACGATATCCAGATTCAAATTTGTCTTAACAAATCATGTTATAAGTTACAAGGAATCACTGAATTAATAGGAATTGAAGTGTATTTTTGAAATTACTAGCCATTCCTTTGTCCCTATACATAAACCATCTGTAAGGTCCCTCAAGTATTCAGTTTGAAGCACAGATTGAACTATAAAGACCAGGGGGCTTAATTGAATATCTCTCATAAAGAAGGGCAGTGATTAGTAGATGGGGAAAAAATCAGATATTTGATATCTCTTCAATTGTAAAGTTAGTGAAGTCAATAGTGCCTTCGAAAAGTATTCAGACCCCTTCGCTTTCTCCCCATTCTGTTGCTTTATTGACTTAATTTTGAATTGATTAAATATATATTTAACATTTTTAGAAATGTTTTCACTATCATCATATAGCATGGTGGGTAGATTTATGGCAAAAAATATGAATCAATTATAAATTAATTCTATAACACAAAATGCTGAGAAAGTCAAGGGGTCTGAATACATTCTGTATGCTGTGGTTGATCTATTAAACGACCCAGACACACCAAAGATAGTTACCCTGAACTGAGCTCAAAGACAAAGGAAACTGCCCAACAATTTCACATTGGTGGTTTTAAAACAGCAAGGGAGTTCAGTTGTTAAGTGTTAAGAAGAATACAAATATTCCAAAACACTCCATGTATGCTGTAATGTAACACTGCAAAAAACTATCCCTTTTGGCCTAACCCTTTAGTTTGGACTGATTCAAACACGTTGTGTAACTGGCTACCTACTTTCAGTTACGGTGGTGGCTGCATTGTAGTATGGGTTTGCTAGACAGTATCAAAGACTGGGTTGTTTTTAAGATAAAAAGGTGGGATTCAACTGAGTGCAGGAAACAACCCAGAAGAAAAGTTGCTTCAGTCTGCTTGACACCAGACACTGGAAGAGTATTAACTTTTCAGCTAGACTATAACCAACAACACAAGTTAAATCTACACTGATTGCTTACCAAGAATACAGAGAATGTTTCTATGTGGCCAAGCAACAGTTTTGACTTATTTGTTATAACGTTCATGGCAATACTTAAATAGCTGTCTAGACATGATGCCCAACACCTTGCTTTATTGAAAAAAAGGAAAGTGGGGAAACATTTTTGAACGAGTTTTGTTGAAAGAGCAGTGGGTCGGATTTGAAAGGATGTTCTAGCAGCACATTTGCATCAGTTGCAGTGACTCGGACTACTGGATCTCCTTAGGTCACGTTCAGTGGTTTTCCTTTTAAAGAGTTACCCGATTAGACTCACAGATGTAACGCTTCCAAATGTCTAGGTGGCTTATCTAATAAAAGTAAATATTGTAATAAATATATATTTATTACACTTTGACATTAAAAACTAGTGTAGATTGTTGATAATACAGTTACAATTAAATGCTTTATCACAAAATGTGAAAAAGTCCAAGAGGGGGAATAGCATGCAATCCACAAGATGTACATATTTTGTTATGATAAAATGTATGTAATCATTTATTGCCCAGCCATGTTGTTTTGATCCAGGTCTATCAATACACCTGGGGACAAGTGTTTTTTTTAGTTGGTCTCCCCTAGGAACAAGGCTATTGTGGTTTAGGGTAAACTTTACAATTGAGGTAAGTGTTAGAATTAGGGTCACTTTTAGGTTCATGCATTACAGATTAGGTTTAGGGTTAGGCAAGTTTAGGTTAAGGCATAATGGTTAGGTTATTGAGTTTAAGATAAGCGGGTCCCCACAAGGATAGAAAACCAAATGTGTGTGTAAGCAATTACAGTGTGAGGGGACGAAACAACATTTCATAAATGAAGATTGAGAGTATGGGGAGGGAAGCGAGCAGTTGAGGGTGGCGAGTAGCTTTCTGCTGAAATCAGCAGATATGAGATTTAGCTCAGCCAGAACCAAAGCAAGCCCGACACAGAAAAAAACCCTGCCTGACTGAGTCATAGTTCACACTGCAGCGGGTCATGTTCTGGTGAACACGGGTGGTTGTGCCATCAGAGGTGAAGGTGACTCTCCTACAGCCGTCAGCGCCGCCAGGAAAAGTAATCAGCTCCGATCATACGAGAATACGCACACAGGATATGAACTGCTAATCAGGGCCAGGACTTGCGCGCCCAGACGCCCACACAAATTTGCCAGATGAACAAATCCCCAGCAGCACAGAGCAACCGGAGACGTCCAGTACTGTTCGGCTCCCACTGTCGGCCTCCTGCCCCACAGTAATTAGCTTTGGCATTATTCATCATTAGGACAAGTGGTCTTAGTCAGTAGTGGAGTTGATTGATTTGTATGGCTCCTCCATCTCCTTCCCAGGTTCCACCACCCCATCCTGGGCCGCGTGGAGGGCGGGTTCCAGACGGAGGTGGACGTGGTCACCCAGCTGCTGCGTTGCCAGGCCCAGGTGTCCGAGTGGCACTTCCTGCCCGCCCTGCTGAGCCTGCACGGGGCCAACTCCAAGCTCACCGCCTGGGGCCAGCTCTTCCAGCGCCAGAAGGAGACGCGCAAGCACCTGTTCGGGGGCCAGTCCCAGAAGGCTGTGCAGACGCCCCACCTGTACGCGTGGCTGCAGCGCTTCCAGGGGGCGCTCCTGGCTAAGTTCAGTTTCTACTTCCACGAGGCGCTGAGCCGCCAAACGGCGTCGGCCGACATGAAGGCCCTGACGGCGCGCACCGCGCCCGACTACCATGGGAAAATCTGCTCGTTCGTCCGCAAGCACGACGCCAGCAACGTGTCGCTGGTGTTCGACAACCGCGGCTCGGAGAGCTTCCAGGGCCACGGCTACCACCACCCGCACTCGTACCGCGAGGCACCCAAGGGGGTGGAGCAGTTCCCCGCCGTGGTCTCGCTGCCGGGGGGCGAGCGGCCGCTCACTCACTGGCCCAACGTCATCATGATGATGGGCGACCGGGAGGCCGAGCTAAACACGCTGGACAAGGTGGTGCACTTCTACGACGACAAGGTCCAGAGTACCTACTACCTGACCCGGCCAGAACCGCACTTTACCCTGGTGGTCATCTTTGACGGCAGGAAGTCCGAGAAGGACTCCCACATCACCACCTTCCTGCAGGAGATCTCCGGCTCGCTGAGGAACTCAAAACCCTTCAGCACCCTTAAACCTGGTTCCAAGGGCTGAGAGGGACATGAGCCTTGCCGTTAATGCACTGCTTCACATACTACACACACACACACACACACACACACACACCATCTCAACATACCTTATGGGGACGCATAAGGAAAGCAGGCTGAGGTGTTCATTCGATTGTGAGACAAGCTGCTCGATTGACATTATTGCAACATTCTGATTGGTGTCAACTTAACAGAGGAACTTTCAGTACTCAGCTTGGCTTTAGTCATTTCTATTTATTTTTAAAGGTAGGCATAGTCCAATCTCCATGTTAGACAGTCTGGATTTGCTGAATGATTAAATTATTACGCTTCTTTTTGCAAGGACATTGAACAATCATCAACAAACCAATGCCGGATGTAGCCAGTGGTCCAACTGTTCGGTTAAGCATCATACTGTGAATTTAGGCCACAGTTTAATCTGCTGGTTGTAGGAATTGTGGATTTTTAAAGGTAATTGTTCAGGCATTTGCTGAGATGCGATTTACAGTAAACACTGCGTATGTGGGCTCAAACCAAAATGCTGTTTAAAGCCAAAATGCTTAGATCCAGCGATAGCATTAAATCCTGCTCTTCATTTGCTATGCCAAATCAGTTCCAGACCAAAGATGTCACACCATCAGACATGAACTTCTACCACTGAACTGCTGTATTAAGACGTATCTGTTTTTTTTATTCTGTTCCATGACAGGATAGTAAATTTCCTCCCCCTGAACGGGGCATAATGGTGCTATGTAACAAAAACACCTTTGTTCAATTCATGTTCATTCTTTTTATGTTGCTGTGTTTTAAATGAAATTCATAGTTTTGTTTTACTATAAAAGTAATTGTTTGATTGTGGCACTAATTTTGCTGTTTTAATTTCTAAATAAAGACTGTTGTTGACTGCAGGAAAAGTTTAACGTGTTTTTACTAGGATATTCAAACCGGGCAAATCTGCCTCCACAGACGTTTTTTCATCCCCACTGGGGCAAATGCGATTTCCACCCTAAGGGTTATAGGATGACTTACTATTGACCATAGTGTTAGAATTGGTGTTAACTTGGTTTAGGCATTATACGTTAGGGGATAAGTTGAACCATAAAGGTTAGGTTACTGAAGTTACGGAACATGGATTTATAGAAGTCCCCTCAAATAAAAACATGCATTTTCACCGTGTGCTGGTAGTTCCGATGTGAGTTTTCAGTCAACCCCAGCAAATCCTGTCCTCGCTCCATACATTCACCTGGGATGATCAAGGCTGTATCTCAGGCTCTACCAACCAAAACGCACTCATTTATTACCTTTTATTTATAATATAAATACAACACATCAATACAATCCATTTGGCTATAAGAGCTCATCTTTTGGAAGCTCAGTAGTTTCAGATACTGCAACACTAACAGACAAAACCATTTCCTTTACCTATCAAACATTCAGAGAGAAACCAATGTCCCTTAAAATGCACCTGTTCACATGTTATAATGCTACATGCCAAGTACACGGTTTTTCCCTACACATCAAAGTGCAATGTCACAATGGATTAACTAGAGGATTCATAATTCAGTCTTCTACTAAACACTATGATTATTTCTTTCGGAGTGCTGCTGCCATTCTTCGTTCAGGACATGCGTGAGTGGATCACACAAAACACATGGGTAAAAAAAGGCACTTTCGCATTGACACACACACACACACACACACACACACACACACACACACACACACACAAACACACACACCATGCTCAGCCATAGCCCATTCTTAGACACGCAACCCCAGTACTACTCATACACTCAGTGGCATACACACCCCAGTTCCAGACGCCCGGAGGGCACATTCAGTGTGCTGTTGTTCAAGTGTATTTTGGGCATTTACACACAAGAGCCCCACCCTGTTAGCTTACTGTGAACTTTTAAGGTTATCTAGTGACTTAAGTGTAACACAACCAGATACACACACAGACACCCACACAAACACACACACTGAGTGCCAATACACGTGCACACCAAACACACAACATCCGCAACCCTTTCCTGTACATGTTCCGGTACTAAAGGCAGACATGAATAATCCATCATCATTTTATCCAACACCGCACTTACAAAGGAACAGAACGAGGGCAGGCAGAGAACATACACACACGCACACACAGGGTAATGGGAAATAAACCACACACACCCTGGCCTAGGGAAACGTACAGAACTACAGTGACTCTTCTAAAGTCACTCCAGCTCTGTACCTTCAAATCATTTCCTGTGGCCTGTGTCAGTTCTTTGAAACACAAGAGAAGGCTGTTTTGTTATAGGGTAACGCCACCCCTGTGCCCACAGAACATTCAATACAGAGCTGAACAGTCGTAGTTAAATACAGAAACATTCATGAAATAGCTGAACATTGGTTAAATAGAAGGTGAGTTTTGTCACCAAGGACCTCAAGAGGCTTCGGTCGAGGCATTAGTGAGCTTAGCAGCGGAACCAATTGAAATAGAAAATCATAAAAAAAAACTTCCCACAGACAGCCGCACTTACATTTCCACACTGTGTGAGCCCCCCATCCGAGCCCCCCCCCCTTACCCATTAGGCACCTCTTCACTTTGCACGTCCCTTTCTGGCGCTTCGCCCATCGAAAATCCCACGTAGATGCAGCAACCAATCAGAATACACTAAGAATACAGCAGCCTTTTGGTGATAGGCTCCTGAGCTAATTCAGGCCTACCTTCATTACGACAGTACAGTCGACGTTCACATCACTGAAACTAGATTTCACTGGAGGAGAAATACACTTGCCACATCGGACCAAGTCTCTTTTACAGCCTAGGATTTCTGCTTTCTTTAGCTGTTAATCTGTACTTCTCCCATTCGGCCATCCCAATCATGTAGCTACCCCTTGATAAATGCATCGATACATGGAGAAAGTAAACTCCTATACACCAAGAAGAGAGTACACACCAACCTGACAACACACACAAATATCATGGCATATCATAGATCATATTATATTATTATTTTGTATTACTACATAAAACCCTTTTAGTTTCAGATCTGTCCTACTGTTTTCTACCCTTCTTCATGATTATAAACAGTAAGCAGGTACCCTGTTCTCCACTCTTCTTTATTTTGGCCCAGTTTTGGCTTGACACGGGCCCGGGTCGGCCTGATTTGGCTCACATGGTGCAGGACTTGTCCAGTGGCGGGGGGAGAGGGGGAGTACTGCTCTTCGGGGGCACCAAGGGTTTTGGCCTAAGGGCCGGCGGGCGAAGCGGAGCTCCCATACGTAGCGAAGCCCCTGCCACGGGCTTGAAGGAGCCCAGAGTGTCGGGGGAGGGGTTGGCGGACCGGAGAGGTGTTGGAGGGGGGCCAGGGAGGGGACTGAGAGGGCTCAGGGGGCTAGGCGTGCCGGGGGTACCGGGAGTCCCCGGGGTGGAGGGAGTGCTGTGGGGGCTGGGCGACTCGGAGGAGCAGGCAGTGTTCGGGCCGTTCTTCACCTGCTCCAGAGTGTCCAGAACCACGTCAGGAGCCGGTCGGCAGCTCCCGCGCTCCAACTGCCGCAGCTCCCCCAGAGCCACACTCACACTCTCTATGTCCTATAGAAAGAGAGAGAGGAGAGAGAAGGTGGGGAGGTAGCGCGAATGGAATGTGAAGGGAGGTGGAGAGAGGCGGGGTGGAGAAACGAGAGAGAAGGCAATTAGTGAGTCTGTTTTTAATTAAATACTGTACTGTATGTATCTGTGTGTGTGTGTGTGTGTGTGTGTCTGTACCTGTGCCAGCGTGTCAGGGTCCAGGGCTCTGGAGCTGAAGCCGTGCTGCCCGCTGCTGGAACGCCGGATGGGCGTGTCTTCCGGCCGACGCAGCGAGTCGTGGCGGCTGACGGTAAGGGTTACCGCGGCAGTGGAACGGCGACGACGCTCAGGGCTGTCAAGGGGCGGGGTTAAGCCATTGCCCCGTCCCAGAAGTAACTCACGTGGACTGAAGTGACCAGTGACGGGTGGCGAGCTCCTTTCCAACGGCCCTCCATTACCATGGTCACTAGAGCGACCAAGGGGGCGGCGGAAAAGATCAGTCCGTTTCCGACGGTGACTACTGTGGAGAGACGTACATTACAGACTCTTTAATCTACTAAATCCCTACTCTTCATAAACCACTTGCTTGGCTTGTTAGTCTTTTTTTAAACGTGCAGGTCTCCAGTGTTCTGTTGGCAATGATTTACTTTTAAGTCATGGGATTCTGTTGTAGGTCTGTGGTGGTCTGTTGGTAATGACTGACTTTTACTGTAAGTCTGTTGGTAATGATATGTTGTTGGTTTGTGGTGGTCTAACTACTGACCTGCTGTAGGTTTCAGGCGGTCTGTCAGTAGGAGAACTCAGCTCACTTCTGGCTCTCTTGTCATCATTGCTGGTGCTCCCACTGTCACTGTCCACAGTCAATGCAGAGTCAGGCCTGAAACAACACACGGGACCACTTACCAACCAAATCAACATTACAACCTGTTACTCTACCAATCAGGACCTAATAGAATCTGTTACTCAACCAGTCAAGAAACTCAATTAGTCAATCAATACTGTGGACTGTAAGTAGTCACTCCAAATGAATTAATCAACTAGGTAATCAATAGGTTACTGTAGTGAGTCAATTAATCAATTTATACTGAAAAGGAATTTTAAATAATAAAGAATTAATGGGTGTTAATTTGCTAATAATCTTGAAGGATGCTGTAACGGAATGTTATTTAAAATATTTTTGAGTATTGTAATTGGTATTTCACTGGACTGTGTTAGTCCAGTGTAATTTCGATCAAGAAACATTACAAAGCTGCATTTTGTTTTTGGACATTGTGAAAACAAGAAATCTACAGTCATTATAGAAATATAATGTTATTTAGGGGTGGAGCAAATTTAAATAATACCCTGAATGCACTGCAAATATTTTTGTACATTTGCATTTGTTCGTAGTAATCAAAGAGACTAGTGGAATCAAACAGTTAGTGGAATCAATCTAGTATTTTGTAATCTCCGGTTGTGAACATGTTATACAGACACATTCCGTTGGTATGGTTGTGTTAGCATGTACAGCTGGTTAGCTACAATATGTGGTAGTTATATACTACATACATGCTTAATATTTGCTAGCTGTGCTTTAGCGGTGTACTTGCCTGTCCTTTAGCGTAATGTACTGGTGAGGCACCAGGCCATGGGTGCCGTTGAGTCGCCCCTCCCACCAGTCATGTGACGCCCGCTGGAACAGTTGCAGAGATGTGCCCTTCTTAAAGGAGAGCTCTCGTCCCGAACGGCCAGTATAGTCAAACCTGGCCACCGCCTCTACGACTTCTCCCTCTGAGAGTAATAGAATAAGGAGCGAGGGGGTGAAAGATAGAATTGACAGACGGGAAACAGATAGTATGATCAAGGGGGACCTGTCAATCACTTGTCCGCGGCTTGACCTTCCCCAAGCTTAGCCAATGAGTTAAAAAAAAAACCCATAGCTAAGAGTCTTAGTTAGCCATTTCCCCATCGCAGCCCCCCTCCATCCTACAATGGGAAACACGCTGCACACAGAGAGACGGGTGGGGGGGGTCTCTAGGGTAGCTGTTGCCATGGAGACAGCTGTCCATTGGTGGATGAGAGAAACGCCCACTGGGTGATTGCATAGGGGTCAGAGGTCAAAGCGTACCCTCCTCGCTAGTCTGGGTCTCTGTACCGCCGTCAGGCTCCGCCTCCCCACCCGGCTCACTGAATGGACTCTCGCTGAGAAAAAGAGAAAATGTGGGGAGGGAATAAGTAGAGAGAGAATAATGGGGGGAGTAAATAAAGAGTCAGAAATAGAAAGGTAAAAGGAAGAACAAAAAGGAGGGGAAGTACCATAATTCTGCAGGACTCAGTGATAACAGACAGACTTATTTTTTCACAAAATGGATGAACAGAAGAAAAAAATTAAATGCGCAGATGGTTTCAAGGCTGGAATATATACAGTAAAGTTCCTCAGTCTCACCAGTACTGGTCTCCAGTCATGCACTTCTCATAGACTGGCCCAGGCAGCTCTGGGGGGTCAGGGAAGATGTTGTCATGGTGCAGGATGACCGTCTTGATGACCTCATTAACATGCGCTTGGCAGGCCACCTGGTCAAGGGCATCGGGCGTGGGCAGCAGGGTGGGGCCGAAGACGATGGCCAGATTCCCAGCATCCATCATGTTCTCATCGCTATACTGGGAAAGGCTGGTGGCCACAGGACAAAGGTCATCTCCACCGCACCCACTATATGAACAGCCCAGGAAGGGTTGTCTACTTAAACTGTTATCCATTCTTTGAGCTACTTTAGTTGATTCCACAAATGTCAGAAATAAAACTACTCATTGATTCTGGTTGTTAATATTCAAATTAGCTCCATCCCTGAACAATAAATCGGACTGCAGTTCAGGCCAGCGATATGTAATGTATAATACACTCAAAAGTATTTTAAATATGTATTTTAAATACGCATTTTAAATACATATAACGGAAATTCTGCCCTTCTCTGGATGTAGGATGCAAGACAATACCCATAAAAAAACTTGCAGGTTTAGTAAAATTGCTGTCTTTCTTTTAAATCCCGCCCTGCAATTTCACAGAGAAGTATTCATTTAGGAACTGTCCTTCTCTTTTAAACACAGGTGACATGCTCTGGTTACCACATTAGTAACATTACATTCACTTACGTCAACATTCTGGCACTGGTACGGTAGTGAGTATACTATTGAAATGTAATAGAAATGCTCCTTAATGTCTTTCTACAGTGTAACTACTGGTCCTGGACAGTAATAGGAGTGCACTGAATGTTGATCATACATAATCTGTAAGTTAACATTCACACTCTTCTATGTGTTGGTAGATCACACCTCTCGCTCTACTCCTATTCACACCTCCTGTAGAGTTCTATTTGAAGCAGCATGAATGAGATCTTGTGTTCTGTCACAGACAGACAGTCGGGACAGACAGAGATTCTTTGTGATCTGTGACAAGAGTAAAAAACTAAAAGAAATGCGTGACAAACCTATTCGTATTCTGTATAGAGAGGATAATGTCTAGCTTGATAATAATCACTGAAAGCTAGACAGTAAGTAAGTGTAGAAAATACAATTAAAAACGCAGCGAAGTATGGCATTACATCGCAAACTGGGTAGTACATGCCCAAGACTTGTTCGGGTTGGTGGGAGGGACGTGGATTGATTTGCCTTTCCAAGACGCGTTCTAGCAGGTAGCTTCGGGAGTACTTCCTGGCTGAGCGAGCAGTGTGAGTTGAAGAAGAATTACTTGGTTGAATGTGCTTCCCAACCTTTGACTCTCCCACACCCACTGGCAGTTGTTGCGATGACACAAGGCTTTGAACACCAATTGGACATCACAAATCAGGGGGAAAATGCAGACCTTTTGACCTGGTTGAAGCCCTTGTGGCAAATTGTGTTTGACACCACTGTTCTAGATTAACCCAGTATGTATTCTGTGTGGTTCTTTGTTAGTAGAAATACTCACTGGTTGAGGAAGGCGAACAGGTAGCGCATCACGACCAGAGTTGCCCGAGGAACGCCCAGCAGAATCTTACGAATACACTGAGCTCTGTCATACAGGCTTTCTATACCTGTGGAGACACAGACACACAAGCACGGGCTGTCAGTAATATTCCCAGGAACTCATGAAGTGTTTGTAATCCTGACACATCCTGAAATGTAAGCAGCCAACAAGAAAGGCAGCCCACACTCCCTCCCCATTTCGCTCTCCTGAGTAGCTCGGTGCATGAATGTTTTTGAGAAAGACAGAGACAGATGAAGGGAGTTGTGAGATGGCAATACAGAGGGAGTCTTTTTGACAGTACCCAAGTTGAATGTATTACTCATAACACTTTGTATTAATTATTTGAAAACCACTCTTTTTGTCAATGAATGTCACTGCACAGGAGCTGATAATTTATGGAGATCTCGAACTAACAGTGCATTTATGCGGAGCATGCAAAGCAACTGGAATCTTTTAATTTCAAATAGGTTTTGAATTAAAGGGCATATTTACTGCTGCTAAGGATTTACTTTTCACACTGCATTTAGGTTTTGAATTAAAGGGCATATTTACTGCTGCTAAGGATTTACTTTTCACACTGCATTTAGGTGCTATTCAAATCTCACTTGCAGTTATGCTAAACACTGATGTTTTGTTTCGAAGCTAAAACACACATTCCCAAATTGCATCAAAACACACACACACACACGCACACAGCTACTGCTAAAACATAGACTTACCCCTGTACTGCCAACTCCCCACACTGTAGAAGAAGTAAATGCTACTCACGGACACAGGCCATTAGGTCATTAAACCTCTCCTTGGGGAAGAGCGGGTTCTCCAGCCCGCGGAAGTAGAGCTTTAGCACTCCGGCAACAGAGTTGATGTCATGGTTACTCTCCTCATCAATCAGGGGGTCGTTACCTGGGCAACAGAGACAGACACTGTAATTCATTTTCTCTTCTCTGGCCAGGCTGTTCGATTCTGATGATGTCATGGAGACCTCTTACCTCTCTCAAAGGAGTTTTTGATGTCGTTGACCTCCACCTGCGACCCGGACACACGGAATATTCCCTGGTGCTGAAGGCCTGTGGGAGACGAGGGAAGGATTGAGGTGACCTCTAACCCGTGACCTGGCTTAGTGGAGGATCCGCCATTTTGTTTTGAGCAGCGTGACTCACCATGGAGGTTGATGTAGCGGATGCAGCTCTCCACCAGTAAAGGAATGGCTTTAGTTGAGTCCTAGAAAACACACCTGGGCAATTAGCCAAACACACACTGTCGAGCACATGAGGACGAGGCGAGAGAGAAAGGGGAAACATTACCTGTTGTTTGCTGTGCGAGTTCTTTCGTCCACGGCTAGATGGAGAGAAACAGACTCGGTTAAAGTGATTTTATATTCCCAAGCTCGAAGCCAAGAAGTGAGACAAGTTAAAAGAGAGGAACAGCTACAGCCTAGTTACGCTTCAGTCAATAAGATTTCTAAAGAGAGATTGGGGCCTACCTGGTCATCAGTGTGTCTGTTATTTGCCCTGGAGAGATGTGAAAGACACAGGCAAACAAAAGGGCCAGACATTTTAAATCAGGCAGACAGAAGCCAGCTGTTAAACTAGGTAGTGTTTATTAGAACATCAGGCATATTTTAAAGCCGTAAAAGAGAAGCAGTGAGAGAGAGAGAATTCACAAAACAAGCTTAGAAGTTAGGATGGTGGATCAAGAAAACAAAGCGAGGTGAGAGTACAAAAAATAGTGGAGGGTCTCTTACCCTCAGCCATTGCTTTCTTCAGCAGGTCGTGTTTGGCCTGTAGTTTGGAGATAAGATTACTGCCCTCCAGATACTCCCGGAATTTCTGCGTACCAGACAAAATAACACGTAGCCTTTAGTAACTTTACGTCTGCCCTCGAAAGGGTAAGTGTCCAAACTTTTGACTGATACTGTGTGTCATATATTGTGTGTGTGTGTGCGTTCGTTCGTTTCTCACTGTAAAGTAAAAGAGCTCAGTCTCCTGCTGGTTTGCACGGCGCTTGGCCAGGCTGGGTTTGTTCAGGTAGCTGTCTGACACACTGGACTTGACCGACTCTGAGGAGGGGCTGTGGGTGAAACTCTGGGAAACGTCGTAGTCATCCAGCACTGTCATGTCCTGTAGGGTGGTGAGAGTGGCCCCCCATGTCTTCTTCACCTGGTACCGATGGTGGAGTCGACATTAGACCAAAGTAATCACTCATGGATAATTAACGGTGTGGATGTGAGATATTCATGGATGTGAGGTTTGAGCAAGTGTGTATTGGTGTCTTAATCTACAAGGTGCAGATGGTGTGTGAGTGTATTTGTTTGTGCATGGTAATTACAGTTTGTGTATGTGTGTGTGTGTGTGTGTGTGTGTGTGTTGCTGAGAAATGCAGATGCAGCTCATTACTCTAGTCTCCATCAGCACTTCTGTGCCCTTCAGGATAAGACAACAGACCATAGAACCATATACAATCTGCTCACCAGTAATACATTATTCGAAAACACACTTTACATAACCCCGAACAGCTACAACTTCGGGGCACCAAAACAGTCTTTTTAGGTCAACATCTGTTACAAAAACATGATCCAACCTGAAAGTCAACCTAACTACAACAAAGCACACTGGAAAACTGTACGTCTCCGTTATTAACACGTGTCCTCATTTCTTCTAGTGTCAAGTGAAAAGCGAAGCACAGTGTGAAGCCGATGAACATACGGCTGTGGGATAAATTTGCGCCTCACCTCCTCGTTCTCTATCTTAAGGGTGGAGAGGCGTGACTGGAGCTGCTGTAGCCTGGACGTCAGCTCCGCCTGCACCTGTGGCTGGGCTGCTATCTGGGTCACCTGACAGGAAAAAGGAACATATGTTTTAGCATATTTGTGTGTATGTACACTTTTGTGTGTGTGAATGTGTATTTTTTTATGCACACTCACCGGATCCCCCATGTGGGGCTGGAAGCTGAAACGTGGCGGGGGACAGAAGGCGGTGGGGTAGAGGCCCAGCAGGCGCTGTCTGTCACGGGCAGGATCCAGGCCCTCCACAGCCCCCTCCAGCACCTCCAGCCCTGTTCGCCTGGAGGCCTCCAGACTCAGCTCTGCAGACAGGTAGGTCTTCAGCGCACGACTCAGACTGGAGTGATACCCCAGGTCACAGCACTGAGGGGAGGGACATTTGTTAGAGAAAGAACGATGCCTGCATGACCATTTTTGCCAATGCTGCTTGTGTTAGAGTGAAACTGATGTGTGTGTGTGTGTGCGCAGGTGTACTCACATCTATGATGTCAGGCAGGTCATGAATGTAGTATTTAAACACACAGGAATTAGTGGCCTCCATCGTTAGCAGGTACTCATTCCTGGCCTTCAGGGACTTCAGCTTGTTCTCAGAATACTTGGCCTTCCTCTAGAGAGAGACAGAATCAGAGAAAGCAGAGAGGGAAAAAGAGACAGAGGGAGATTGAAAGAGACAGAGGGCAAAGAAAGAGACACAGTAAAAGAAACAGAGAAAATAAAAGAAAGCGAGATGTGAGTAGAGACCATTTTAGCAAACCCTATAAAATCAACATGAATCCAGGAACTAAGACGCCTTGAGGTTCCTCCCTCATGATTCTCCATACCTTCTCCCTCATCTTCTCCATCTTGCGGGCGGCATTGCGTCGCTGGTGGCGTTCCTCAATCCGCATGCCGAACAAGGGCTCCACCCCCCCGCCAGGCCCCCCCTTCCCCACACCCACTTGGCGCTCAGCGTCCCTCAGCTTGGTTTCAGCGCTCAGCGTCTCCGTATGGTACATGTGATACGTCTTCATCACCTGGCACAGCCCACAATGCATTGGTCAACAACTATGCAAATAAAAAGACTCAAATGGACAACATTGTTTTTTTTATACATGGAACCAGGAAGGCTTTAGGTAATAAGTCCTTTGTTTGAAAATCTCTCCTGTTTAGTGTCCATTACATAGGCCACAATCACCTATCACTGCCACCCTAACCCCCAAACATTCATTATTCCAACACTTCAATAAGTCACTTTCCTTTACAACACTTTGCTTTTTAAATGTATGGTTATAGCAAAGGAAAAGTGACAGTGGGAAAACTCTTTAAAGCTAACGATGTTTGGCAGGTTGAGATGATGTCACTCACAGTGTAGAGTTCATTCAGGAGCTTCATCAAATCTTCCTGCAATTGAAAAGTGATCTCCTTACTCTGAAAAAAGGAGGAGGAAGAGAAGGAGGAGAAAAAGTGAGACTGAGGAGGAAGAGAGAGAGAGAGGAAGTTCAACAAAGTACAGTGGTTCTAAGAACTCTGTAGGCTATAGATCTACCAAGGCCCTCCCTGCAAATCATTTCATCATGAATAAATCAATAAATCCATAAACATCCAGATGAATCCTTAAATAAAACAAGTAGTGGCAAGAAAAGGGCGGTAATTCCTAACCCCTGACTCCCAGAAGCTCCCTGAGTCCCTCTCATGTATTAAATAGCTCCTTCCAGTTTGGCAGTTGGCATTCGGCACGGCATTAATATTGCATTAAGCCAAATGACTCTGGAATCGCAGAACAGATGAATCCCATTCCGTCAGCTCGCTGGCAGAGAGGGAGACCAGCTGAGCCTGTCGCCATGGACACCAGTCTGTCAGCAACTTCAGCGTTGTCATGGTCACCAGCCGGTGTCACCCTGGGCTCACTCACACTGACTGACAAGTGTCATCTGTTCGCTAGAGCTCCATAAGCAGCTATAACACAGTCAGGAAGGCTCTTTGTCTAGGCATGCTCTGAATAGCCAGCAAGTAGTTCAGCACTTTAGGCATGATTAATAAAACAGGAGACAGAGAGATTTGTATAAACGTGCTAAGCTGAACTTGGAAAGGGTTTGTGCGGGGGTGTGTGTTTAACTAGTTCTACAGTACTCAGAGGCAGGCTTCTCTGAACATGCACAAGAAAACACTGAAAATGCACAGGGGAAAATGTGGGCCACTACTGTACTTTTGATTAAAACCCATCAGGTGAAATCCTCTTTTAGCTCACAGGCTTTTCTGAAAATACACAGGGGAAAACAAGGGGCGTCACTTTCCATTAGAACTCATTAAGTCTCGCAGCTCCTTTTCTGGCACTTTCTCATTGTAACGGACGCGTCGATGAAGCCGTCCAACCCCTTATTCCCTGGGCGGAGGCAACTAAAAACGGTGACCCCTTCCTTGTGACCTGCGGCACGTGCTCTTGACAGAGGCTACCAGCTGCTCACCCTCTTGAGCAAGCGGGCGGAGTCATCGCTGATGTGCGTGAGGCGGGTGATGACGTTGTTCAGGTAGAGGTCACTGAGGGTGGCGTGGTCCTTACTCTCCCTCCTCACCTGGAGACAGGGACAGTTTACATTACCCAGACACGGTGTAACCAATTCCCAACTGGTGTCACTACCCTTCCACGTGCTGTACAAACCTGGTTGAGTAGAAGGTACCAGCAGTTAACCGGAGATAGGAGGTTCTGGTCCTTTCTGCAAGACACAGATCGAATGCATGTATATTCATTAAAGTAAAAAAAATACATGACCATGAAGCATAGTAGAGCATTTTTTCTTCATATGGCTCCAAGACTTGAAACTATTTAAATTGGATGTCTTATACGGATGATAGAGGCTGACATCTAGCTCCTGGAGTGTTCCGGATGGTTTTTTACATTGTGCTGAACATTCTTGATTCATTCGATGTTCCAAGCTGTTGTTTTTTGTAAGCCAAAGGTTTTAGCTGTTTCTGACGGATGTGTACAGACTTTTCAGTGCCATAATGATATCCTAGAGTTTCATTGACACCTCTTTGGCCCTCATGTTGTCCGACACCAGCAGCCAACTCAAAGGCAAACAAAACCAAGAATCAGGACTAGACACTGAAAGCTCTCTTATGCCTGCAAAAATGATGTGACGGGAACACACCTGACTAACCAGAAACACCTGTCAAGCCAATGGACCCAATACTTTCGGCTCTCTGAAATAGGGGGGCCACGTGTAAGAATCCAATTTGTACACCCTCAAAAGCATCTGTACTTTACCCTCATAGTAATTGTTTGATTTCACATTGAAACTTTTGAACAGAAAAAGAAACAAAAAACACTTCAGTGTCCCAGTAAGAGGGCACAGTATATGCAGTGGTCCAACCCACACACACGCGTCTTACTTGTACTGCTGGTGGTCCTTGGTGCTGCGTGTTTTGGCCATGAACCTCTCGGCAAGTTTCTCCAGGTTCCTGGAGTACTCGGTCTCGATCTCAGCCTTCTTCCTGAAGAAGTCCTGAAGGTCCTGAAGCAGCTGCACCCGCATCTCTGTCTGCTGCTCCAAACACCGCTGCTGCTCCACAAGCTGAGCACGCACATCTACACACACGCGCATTCACACACACACATGCACACACACGCACACACATCCACACGATCATCAGAGGCATCTACACATACAAGACACACCCGCGACCTCTGGTTTACATACCTTAACAAAGTATATTCATACAACATGTTTCCCACCGGGTCTCAAAGCCCTTTGCAGAAGGTGGGAACACCTATCTCCATCACCCATGAAGCTAGGCACTCGCCTGGTGGACGCACGCGGCAGCCATTTTGTGTCAGAACACATGCTCAACAGTTATCAACTATCACAGCGGGGAATGTAAATGTCCCTGCATGCGTGCGCGCGAGTGCACACACAAGCAGACGTGTGTGTCTGGAAATTAGATTCTTCAGGGTAAAGGCCATGATACTATTTTGTTGGGAACTCTATGAAGAATGTGTGTCAGTGCACCACAATGTGGGCATGTGTAAACTGTGTGTGTGCGCATCATTGTTGATGCGGCAGATCTGAGCGGTCTTCACCTTCCTCGTCACATGGTTCACACACA
>JACXGI010008348.1:13092-34093 GCA_016801175.1 Esox masquinongy
TGTTCGGAGCTGGACTGGAAACGTTGTCTGGCTGTCCACTTGTGGTACATGCTACCTCCAACCGCCTCCATCGCTGATGCCCTGGCCAAGTACGAGGTTGCCTTTCAGGGCACTGATGAAGGTCAAAAGTATGCCTGCGCCCCCCCCCCCCCTTTGTGTTTTAATGCAAAGAAAAATCTGTCCAGGAGCCTATAGCCTATGATAGATTTATGATAGAGTATAAGTGCATGGTCATTCTACTTTCATCCAGTAAGGGTAAACATGTATGAAAATGTATGCACTCACTTAAGCTCTGGATATGAGCGACTGCTCAATGACTAAAATATAAAAAGGAAATGCACAGAACCATTAAAACAGTGAACCCCTTAAACAGTGAACCATTTGAACAGTGAACCCTTGAAACAGTGAAGCGTTCAAAGTGTAAACCATTTGAACAATGAAGCATTGAAACAGTTAACTATTTGAACAGTGAACAATTGAAAGAGTGAACAATTTAAAGAGCAAACCATTTGAACAATGAAATATTGAAAAGGTGAAATGTTTAGACAAAGCATTTTCCCGGGAACATTTAATATTGTGAACATAAAATATAACTTTAGCTACAAAAACATTTTTGTAAAATACCTACCAAGAAAGCACACATTATTTATCTTTATTTGAATAGGATAAAATGCACCATCAAGCCACCCAGGAAATCTAATAGCATGCATCATAATGCAAAAAGGAGTCATTGTTTTGAATTTTACTGTAGTGGTTTTACCAAAACCAAAGTCTTGTCTGCTTCTTTAACAGAATTTCGTAATGCATTTGAAATACTTCCATGCATTGTCTTCGCACCTGTCTATAGCTTCATTAACCTCAGTCATTAGGGGACCTAACACCTAACACAAATATATAGATATATAGAAACATGAACCAGATATCAGGTGGTTCATGTTTCACCTACACATGAACTGAACAGATACACTGTCCAGTGTAACTGCTTTGATGAACTACAGCCAGTGGCAGCCGAACAAACATACTTCCCTGCCCAATCTGCATGGGTCTACAGAATCGCCAAATATCACATCATTCCTTGACGTGAGAATGGTGTCTACTGGTTAAAACTGGTTGTAACTTGGACGTGGGGCCTAAACAATTACAGCACCATTATGAAACCCATGACGCATTCATTATAGTTGGACTATCATTTATAATGTTAGCCATCATGATTAAGATCTTAAATCAAAATCAATGTCTCACAAGTGATGTTTTCTCTAGTGATCATTCCCAATTTATTGTATGTGTTTGTGAGTAGAGAGAACTATAGAGGGGTTTGTTTGAAGTATTTCATCATTGAGGCATTTTAAATTGATGGGATTGTTTTGTTTATTGGGGAAACATCTATCATGCAAAGCAAGCAACCAAACGTTGGAAGACAGATATATCTGACAGGCAACCATTGACACGCATGCTATTAAATGAATTGGCGAGGGTCAACAAACATTCTTGCCTGCTTTAAATGCTTGGTAACCACCTTTCAACCTCAATGCAAAGCAATCTCAAGAATACATGAAGCTGCCAATCACATTTGGAAGACTGATGGTGTACTTTGTGCACTCTATTGTGTTTATGTGTTGAGGCCTAATAGTAAAAAATGTCTTGACATGTAGTTATAATGGGATTCTTAAACAAATCACTTGGGCTGCCTGCACACACCTAGCCCAATAGACTTCCAGCATATAAACCGAAACAGAAGACTGTGGAGTCTCAGAGAACAGCAAGTTTTCTCTCAGGACAAACAAGAGAACACTAACTGGATTAGCAGACAGTTTATTTTTTTACACCAAAATGTTTACTCTTTTTCCTCACTTCTTGTTTTTTCAGAGTGACTTGTTCATTTATTTTAGACATTTGTTGATGTTCTGGATGTAATTAATCTTAGGTGTGAGGCAAGACAGAGAATAAAACCATCTGGCAATTGACCATCTGGTGCAACTGTGAATCCAGTGAAGTGATCAATGAATGTTAAAGATACACGGCAATGTAACAAAACATAGGCTACATAAACTCTGCTCAACACTTGAATAGTTCTTGAAAACTATTAAGAAAAACATGGCAAAAAGTTGACAAGTGCAGCTTGTGTCATAAAAATACATAGTTAAGGAAAGAACCAAAACGTTCTGTCCTTTTTATTAAACTATTTTATTTTCACATTTAGTACTGTCCAAAAAATGTCAACTGCTTTGGGAACAAATAGAAGAGATTCAATTATCATTATTCAGAGACACAGATCAGGTTGAGTACCAAGACACATTTTCCACCATGGAAGATGACAGCTCTCTCTGTATTACGATGTGCATGTCACCTCCTGAACCTGATTACACCAACTCATTGTGCCCTGGCAGATGGAAATAGTGACAGCTACAAAAGGTTGTCCAGTTCAGCCGTTGCCAAATGCCAAGCCATGTAGAATAGAACCGGGCAGTCAACCTTGGCTGCTGAAGTTGTAGAAGAGCGCAAGCTGCAGTTAATCCAGCCAAATGAAACATGTTGTAACTTGATTTACCTGGCTGAAGAGAATCACATGCGGCATACAGCAACAGGGGGGGAAGCCATAAGAAATGTGTATTAAGAATGAGGTGAAAATGTGAGTAACATTGTATGCAGTATGTTGTGTATTTAAAAATATACAGGTTTAGTTTAGCTGAAGAATCATCTTGACACTGTCACATCTTGGCACGGCAGGCCTGTTAGATCCAACGCCCTTTCTCCCTCGTTTAGAGCACAGATCTTTATCACTATCTCTACTTAAGTTCCTCCTGCCCTAGTGTTTCCTGTCGGTCATAATTTGGTTCTCATGCCACTGCATTGTTTTTTCTGTTTTTGTTACTTCTTATTTCTTTTAGTCCGCTGTTCTCCGTGTGCCTGTGTCCTACCTGTGTAGTATTCTGATTGTATTATTACTGTTTGAATGTATGTTTTGTTACAATTGGCTCATTTAGATATTTAAGAACAAGAGAACATCTTTGCTTAGATTCTCTCTCAAGGTGCTATGTCAACCTCAGGAATGTGTGATAGATCATTTGGGTTCGGGGGGTGAGTGATCTGGGAATTAATGCATTGTTCTAGGTAGACACGTCTATCTTGTATATATTAGCGAAAACAACTATCTAATGATGAGATGATGTATGGAATTTTCATGAAGAAGAAATATGCTTCAATGCCAATCAATAACTGAATGTATCCCTTGACTGGACCGGGTACTCTTATTTTTCCACTATACGAACTGCTAAAATCTTATATCTGGAACGCAGCATGGAAGTAATGTGGGCATATAAGCATGTTTGTTTGGTTACCCCTTTAATTAACATTAAACAAAAGATATTGTTGATGTCAAGCTTTTTTTTTAAAAAAGTTTTTTGTAAAATATGCTCATATGTCCCAATTACTTCCATTCATTTAGAGCTAGCGAAGGCAAACATTTAGCTAAGGTTGCAATGGCCGTTTAAAGAAAACTGAACTATAGATCAGTTTTTCTTGGCCAATAAAATATGTTCAGGCTAAGGATCCATTTAACATCAAGTTCTTAAATTGACATTGTCCTTCAAAACGTTATGGAAGTGTGTGATTATGGAGTAAAAGCAAAAATGTTGTGATGGTGAAAAAAAACAACACAATACAGTTATATAATGTAAAATTTAAAAAACACTCAAAACACTGTGTTTGTAAAATAAAGCCATATTGCAGTAACACACCAAAGCTGAGATCTAGTGTTTGGGGGGCGTTTAAATGTAAATCTAATTAAATTGTTATGATACAGAAAAAGCCCCTTGAAAAAGATTACAAGTAGTCAACTGTGGAACCCACCCCAAATGTTCTTCTGTATGGGGTTTTAGGTGAGTGTTAAAAAACACGTTTTGGGGTTTCAGTGCATGTAAAAGATACTGTAAAATCAAAACACAAAACTATGTACAATATGCTCATGCGCCCGATCAAATGTTTAGGAAATGCTGTTGGTTCATTGCCTAAAACTTGATTGATCATTTGTGAAATTCCTTTATTTAGAAAGATCAACAATTTGTTTGTTAAATCCATTCCCTAATATGCATTGATGCATTCCCTCTCTTCCTTTTCAATGTATTGAAATGGAAATATAGTGAAATTAGCAAGGAATCAAGGTCAATGATTTGTTAGAAAAATGTTTGTACTTGCTAAATTAGCTATTTTTTACACTGAGTTGTTTTTATACCAGTAGTCGTACCTACCTGAGTTTGCTCTTACCAACCCAGGTGTTGAGGGTTTTCTAGTAATAATTCTAAATTGAATGGCCATTCATGCACATTTCTGGTGTGAGGCAAGGTTGTACTCTATAAATGTTGTACAGCATTTAAAACTGATGTCACTGTGATGCTGATAACAGTTTTCTGTCCTCTTCTGACAATTCACCTAAACCCTTTTGCTTCACAACACACATAACCACACTCCTTGACAAAGTTTCAACCATTTGAGCTAAACTAAAGGTAACAACTGGACAGACCCATTAGCAACATTTCAAGCTAACTGTAGATTGAGCTTATAATTGAGCCTACATTCTTAACTTGGATACACTCATCCCTTCTAAACTCACTATATAGCAAACAGTGAAGCACATCAATGCGCTGTTCCTAACCGATTAGTTTCTTCCACTGAACATTCACCTTAACCCACTCTAGGTCTGAACCTGTGGTCCTCTCCTTCACAATTGATAATTGATAATTACCCTTCTACAGTACAAGTGCCTGAGACATCCAGCCCTGTGAGTATAGAGAGGAGGATCTGATGGTTCATAGCTGAAGGCAGTGGACACATCTAGGAGAAGGAGAGTCAAAAAGCCCCTGTGACAGACTAGAGTAGCCTTAGTTGAGTGACCCGTCTTGAAGCCTGACTAGTTAGGGTTGAGCAAATAGTTCTGAGAGAGATATCAAAGGAGTTGATTCGAGAGAGCATGCTCAAGTTTTTTCAAAAGGAAAGACAGAAGTGATACCAGTCACCAGTCAATAGTTTATCACAAAGTGGTCAAGTCAAGTTTTGGTTTCTTGATGTCAGAAGGGCCCAATGGCCAGAAATAGACTACTAGACTCACATACAAAAACTATATCCCTGAAAGTACCAACTTGTCTCACCACAATTCAAAGACAGAAATGAATCATTTTAAGAAACTTAAAAAACTTAATGGAGATTAATACCTAGCAGTGATAAAGTCTTGGAAAATAACATAATTCATGCACACCCTTCAAAAGAACCTTATCTGAAACAGAGCACATGAAATATTTCCTTTCTAAAAATGTTACCTATTATAAAACAACTTGAAGAATCATGTTAAAACAATGTAGCCAATGAAATAAATTAACTTGGAAATTAAAGTGGAGAGTCGGGCTATAGGCTATACTTATACCATTATAGTCAGCATTGAGATCTGCGATTGTTGATGCGCTTCTGCAAATATCTTAAACTAAGCTACTGTAACCCAGTTACAAATTAGGATGATGATAATTAAAATTTAATTTAAAGGTTTCATAAAGATATAGTCAACTAATCAGAATTGCCAACAGAACAAGTTCCATCTCTTGTTGTGGTTGATTGGTAGTTGTCACAGGGTTAGCTAGGAAATTTCGAGAAGATTCCAGAGCTGTACAAACAAGGAAGCAGGCAAGCCTAGTTCAGCTGGCCCGCAATAAAAAGTGATAATCGTTGTATCACGCTGAGTTTGAATAATGTCGCTAGACACCATTAACCATTGTGTTGAATTGACTAATGTTTCTTATTAAGTTTACCTCCACCACAAATAACATCTATGAACTGGAAGACATTTGCCACTGGCTGTTTTAAAAGCTAATTAGCCAGTAATATTTCGCTAGACACCATTAGGCAGTGTTAAACTGACTAACGTTTCTTATTAAGTTTACCTCCACCACAAATAACAGCTATGAACTGTATGGCTTTTGCCACTGGCCGTTTTAACAGCTTATTAGCCATTAGTGAATGACTTTGATACAATAACTATCAATATAGGTGACGATAACTGACTTTTTCGTCAAGTGAAAAGACGAGAGAATTGTGTAAACAGCAACATTTTTGTCTATCCTGAACAATTCCTAATACATAATTCGAAAACCCACCAGAAATAGATGCAATATAACAGTAAACAGTTTTATTTTAGGGTTCCTGTAACGCAGCTGCGGAAGGTTGTAGCCAGCGAAGTTTTTGTCTATCCTGAACAAATCCTCTTTTGCCACGGTCCGTTTTAACAGCTAATTAGACATTTGTGATTGACATTGATACAGTATCTATCAATATAGGTGAGGATAACTGACTTTTTCGTCAAGTGAAAAGACGAGAGAATCGTGTAGCAAGCGAAGCGTTTGTCTATCCGGAAAAAATCTTAATATCCACCAGAACTGTTTTATTTTAGCCTTCCTACAATGCATCTACTGAAGGTTGTAGCCAAGGTTGTCTGTCCTGAACAAATCCTCAGGCATAAAGTGCGTTGACTGAGAGGGGAATCGAACCCGGGATCTGTTGTACCGTAGTCCGTGAGTCTGACCACTACCCTATTTCCAAAGGGGGTTGGTTGACTGGTCGGTCAGTCAGTCAAAAAAGAGACATTCGCTCTTCTAGGCCACTCTTCTAGGTTATCGCCAGATTGAGAACAGTGAACGGTCAGTTAAAACTTAGTAAATGGCGATAAAAGTCAAGAAAAACATCATATTCAAGACAAGAATACTTAGTGGAGCTAACATGAGTTTGGCTGTCCCGGTTTACCGTTCTTACATGAGAGTAGAATGTCCATTTGTCTTGGTGAGTGGTCGAGCAGAAAAATTAGCCATGTTAACAGTTAGCAGTACTCTTACCTGAGGTTAGTTCCACAAGTAAAATCAAATTTTGGAACTTATTGTCATAGTCTTGAGAATGTTATGTAAACCACCACCGTATTTATTCTATTTATAAGTATAAGTATTTATTCCTACATTGGTAGAATGTTAATTCAGTTTTATAATAGGAATTAGATTGTTACTTAACAGGGGTGTCACCAGACCTGAGCCCCAAATGTTTTTTGGTTAGCCCCGAGTGTTCTGATGTAAACACAGCAATGGAATCAACATTTGCAAGGCAAATGTTGATCCCCCCCAAAAAAAAATACATTATTTTGTTAAAAAACATTTTTTTTCTTATGAAGAGTCTATTCATAGTTACATTCAAGACAGGTTCAAGTTACATTTCAACATGTTGACATGGGGCTAACTAGCTAGCTATACTGTAGGCTACTTGCAAACTTAGCAAGCTATTGTTATGCTATTGTTGTTATTGTTATTAGCCATAAGAAACATTTTTGACAATACAGTAGTTAAGTGTTTGGACACGTCTTTGAATTGAACTGCTGGAGCTCTGTATTTCACCACGTGAAGTAATACAGTCCTATAGTAAAACGACATTACATCAGTTCCAAAATAACCCAAGGGGTGGCTGCCTAAATTCCTAATTAACAGTAGATGTTATATTGCATGCAAGGCGAAATATATTTCAGGTTAAGTTTCCCACTGACAATGCCACGTGAGGAAAGTCATGCTAAGGCTAGCATTTCCATGTGGTTTTTCCGTAGGGAATAAGTGGCTACACATTGTTGAATCATTTGTTTTAAATAAGTTACGCGACATTTTCTTTGATAGCTAATCAAAATCTTTCAAATGGGTTACATACTAATGATTATGAATGTGCTATTATGCCATAGCTTAAAAGCTTTATTTTCTGTGATGAATACAGTTTATAATATTACTTTCTCCTGTAAATTGAATGGTAAATTGAATTCAATCAATTTATTAATGTACTGTGTAGTCATATAACAGTAATTAAGTTATTGATTGATAACTGAAGAATTCAACTAGAGTATGACAGACAGGCCTGTTTGATATTATTCTCAAGTATTGTACAACGGATGACTAAGCCCCCCTGTTTTGTAAATACAGGTCAGGTCTTATAGAGACCCATTCTTTGAGACTTGAGTGTGAGAGCTCAGCTGATGATTCTGTTGATGGCCAGCCACCCAATTGATTCAGTTAGACATCACATGCAAAAGACAGAAGATTTGTCTGCTTTTGGACAGCGGAACTGAACTGAGCTTATCTATCCCTGAGGTGTGGTAGGACTGTTACCCACACGGAACAAGATATACACACATTCAACCTAACAGTACACTTAGATTGGACAGAATTGAACATGACTTATAACAGAGAAACAACTTGAGTGACTAAACATAACTTGATGGGGGGAAAGAATAAGGTATACCTTTACCAACACCATATCTATATTATTTCAATTTATGTTTCCTATTTTTTATTTTAACTACTTAGTGATTGTATATTTTCATGCTGATTCTAATTCTATCACTAAAGCAATATTGCTTTTATTACTTTTCAAATCTGGTCTCTGTTATTCATTTGCAGTATGTTGTCTTCCCCTGACTCCTACAAACCTAGCGTTGATGTACTCACCCTATCAAGTGGATTACACTACCTTAAAGTAACTAACGAATCACTTTCGATACATTTTCCTTCAATACAGAAAGCTCTGATTGGACGCATGTCTGTTGAAATGAAAATAAACAACGCTTACACTCACCACTGCCCTACTACTCTCCAATCATTCAGACATACAGCATTTGATATTTCATTAGAATATATATCACCAAAGCGAAGGTCTGTATCTCTCTTCGCTGTCGTTCTACTACACAGCCGTTGTGTTTTTATTGCTAGTCTGACTTGAGTTGGCTGGGAGCTCCATGATGTCATGTCTATATACACAACAGTTTTTAGTACTGTGCACCTCCCATCCTCTGGATTATGGAGGCTATCGCCATGGCATCTACTGTAACAGTATAGAGCAGCTGATGTCTGGGGGGGGGTCTGATCTGACTCTTCAAGGGGGTGTGCATGTACTGGCCATTATTTTATGGTTAAAAGTGGCAGAGATTCGTGTGGTGGTAAGCTGGGTATACCTTTGAAGTTTTTAATCGCCTGGATTTCACTGCTCCATGCCTAGCATTCAGTGTGCTTTCAGCTGGCAGAGGTGAGGGAATTCAGAGCGTGGTCCGGGTTATTCTTGACCCAGGGGTCTTTGTGGGAGAAGCCGTTTTCGTACTCCACCTTGGGTCAGCTACTCTAGGACGCCTGGTCTAACACCTGCTAGGTCAGTTTCAGGAGGGAATGAACCCATGGTGTCGTACCAAGTGGCCAACCGAAAGGGAACATCAAGTTACCCTGGAAGAGGGAAACCACTTGCGACGCCTACTTGGCCCCGTGCCTGTCTTCTGTGAGGACGAGCAAATTCTGGATGGGAGAAGTGAGGCACAAGACATGACTGATAGCACCTGGAAGGCTTGTCCTTCACCTGGTATGATTGCATTGAAGTGTTCAGTGAGTAAAGGCGTCTTGAGTATACACCTGCTGTTGAATCCCGTTCACTCCTTTAGAGAACAACTATTATAGACATGACTACGCAATCAGTTCTATGACTAGTTAGAGAAATGGCCCACATTAAGTCATTTATGCATTTGTAAATGTATGGTATTTTAATGTTTGCCGTACATGCATAAATGTATTTGGAACAGATACATTTGTTTGGACATATTTGAAATATATCCGGGGTCATTCACAGATTTTTGGTATGGGTTGTATCGTCAGCAAATGTTGGAAATATAATTAATTTAGCTGATGCTCTTGTCTGGAGTGACTGACTGTAGGGAGTGCATACATTTTCATATGTCATTTTTGCATACAGGTGAATGTTACAGGTTTGAACATGCACTCCTACTCAGGCCTTGATTGGTCACCGAGCTTATTTGACTTCCTTGGAGAATTCCAATAATGGTCTGAAGTCCTCATTGGGCGATGGGCCCAAGTAAGGAAGTTAATGAAATATGCTGATACTCTATCTTTCCCCCAAAAAAACATCTTACAGATTTACAGTTAACAAAGCGATGGGTAGAAGAAACATCTTTATATAGTTATTATGACATCTGACATCTGTGACAGCATCTGCGGTGACATTGACGATGTCTAAGCTCAATCACATTACATTGAAGATGTCCTCTATCCACCTCTATGGATGCTACAGTAAGGCCCTCTGGTGGATAGAAGCTGCACTAACACGACACTCATCAAATTCAGATTACACTAATATATACCGTTCTTTACTGGTTTGAAAATTAGGAAGCAGCCGTTCGATTTGCATTTATGTCTCGTAAGCAAATGGTTGCCAGATCAATGTTACTGTTAACCAAATGGTTGCCAGTCTATCTACAGTTGTGCCCATATGTTTGCATACCCTGACAGAAATTGTGAAATTTTGGCATTGATTTTGAAAATAGACTGTCTTCTAATCTTAGTTAAAATATTTTGAAAAACAAACTGTCTTTTATTTAAGGATAGTGATCATATGAAGCCATTTATTATCATATAGTTGTTTGGCTCCTTTTAAAATCATAATGATAACAGAAATCACCCAAATGGCCCTGATCAAAAGTTTACATACCCTTGAATGTTTGGCCTTGTTAGAGACACACAAGATGACACACACAGGTGAAAATGGCAATTAAAGGTGAATTTCCCAGACCTGTGGCTTTTTAAATTGCAATTAGTATCTGTCTATAAATAGTCAATGAGTTTGTTAGCTCTCACATGGATACACTGAGCAGACTAGATACTGAGCCATGGGGAGCAGAAAAGAACTGTCAAAAGACCTGCATAACAAGGTAATGGAACTTCATAAGGATGGAAAAGGATATAAAAAGATATCCAAAGCCTTGCAAATGCCAGTCAGTACTGTTCAATCACTTATTAAGATGTGGACAATTCGGGGATCTCTTGATACCAAGCCAAGGTCAGGTAGACCAAGAAATATTTCAGCCAAAACTGCCAGAAGAATTGTTCGGGATACAAAAGCCCACAGGTAACCTCAGGAGAAATACAGTACTGTTCAATCACTTAAGAAGTGGAAAATCCGGGGATCTCTTTATACCAAGCCAAGGTCGGGTTGACCAAGAAAGATTTCAAACAAAACTGCCAGAGGAATTGTTGGGGATACAAAGAAAAACCCACAGGTAACCTCAGGAGAAATACAGGCTGCTCTGGAAAAGGACGGTGTGGTTGTTTCAAGGAGCACAATACGACGATACTTGAACAAAAATGAGCTGCATGGTCGAGTTGCCAGAAAGAAGCCTTGACTGCGCCAGTGCCACAAAAAAGCCCGGTTACAATATGCCCGACAACATCTTGACATGCCTCACAGCTTCTGGCACACTGTAATTTGGAGTGATGAGACCAAAATAGAGCTTTACGGTCAGAACCATAAGCGCTGTGTTTGGAGAGGGGTCAACAAGGCCTACAGTGAAAAGAATACCATCCCCACTGTGAAGCATGGTGGTGGCTCACTGATGTTTTGGGGGTGTGTGAGCTCTAAAGGCACAGGGAATCTTGTGAAAATTGATGGCAAGATGAATGCAGCATGTTATCAGAAAATACTGGCAGACAATTTGCATTCTTCTGCACGAAAGCAGCGCATGGGACTATCTTGGACTTTCCAACACGACACTGACCCTAAGCACAAGGCCAAGTTGACCCTCCAGTGGTTACAGCAGACAAAGGTGAAGGTTCTGGAGTGGCCATCACAGTCTCCTGACCATAATATCATCGAGCCACTCTGGGGAGATCTCAAACGTGCGGTTCATGCAAGACGACCAAAGACTTTGCATGACCTGGAGGCATTTTGCCAAGACGAATGGGCAGCTATACCACCTGCAAGAATTCGGGGCCTCATAGACAACTATTACAAAAGACTGCATGCTGTCATTGATGCTAAACGGGGCAATAAACAGCATTAAGAACTAAGGGTATGCAGACTTTTGAACAGGGGTCATTTCATTTTTTTCTTTGTTGACATGTTTTGTTTTATGATTGTGCCATTCTGTTATGACCTACAGTTGAATATGAATCCCATAAGAAATAATAGGCATGTGTTTTGCCTGCTCACTCATGTTTTCTTTACAAATGGTACATATATTACCAATTCTCTAAGTGTATGCAAACTTTTGAGCACAACTGTAGCTAGTAACCAAATGGTTGTCAGAACAAATCTCGTTAAGGGAAAAAAATATAGTTTTGACCCTGAACATAGCAGTTACTTAAAATCTGTAAGTCACTATGGAAGAGACTGTCTGCTAAATGCCTAAAATGTACATGTAAAATGTTATCTTTTAAATCAAATTAGCCAACTTTTTATAGCTAGCTGTATATTAGTTGCCTATTTTAGGATTAAGGTAGAGTTAAAGTTAGGGTTATGGTTCAGGATAAGACTAGTTTTATATTCTACTCAAGCGTGTTTACATATTTGATATCTGAACTGATGATGAAGAGGAATGAACAGAGTTGCTAACACCTGGGTGGGAACTTGCACTGTCTCCAAAGCGCATTTCAGGGCATCTCTGTCATGTCGGCAGGGAAATGGGAGAGAGGAAAAGATAGTAAAAGAGAGAGAGACACGGTAAAGGGAAGAAGCGGGTCCTGTGTAGCTCAGTTGGTAGGGAATGGCGTTAGCAACGCCAGCATTGTGGGTTCAATTCCACGGGGGGGCCATGATGAAAGAGCATGAAAATGTTTACACCCACGACTGCAGGTTGCTCTGGGAACGAGCATCAGCTAAAATAAATTTTCAAAATATAGTAGCTGCACTTAGAGTAGAGGTCAGGATACAGAAGGAATCAGAGATCTTAAAATCATAGAGGGAAAGAGATAGAAATGTAGGTAGGTAAATATGCTGGGCTGTGTATATAACACTGGCTGGATTAAACTGCTCTGTTGAAGCAGACAGGGGTGTGTTTGTTCCGTCCTATCTATCATGCTGCGGTTCATTAGCATGGCTTCTGCTATATCTGAAGTGTTTAAGCTGCGGTCCCAAAAGGCACACTATTCCCCTATATGGAGTGTACAATATACTGAATTAGTCAAAACCAATTGGGACACACAGACTGATAAAATCATTTATCACTATTTTTAGATTGTATAAAAGAGATTAACGACATAGCATGATGACTGTCTTCTAATCTTAGTTAAAAGACAGTTTTCCATTCATCAGCATGTTATAGGAGGGTAGAGATATAGAAGTGCAAGGGGAGAGAGAGGTTACAGAATGAGGCAGGTTGATATACAGGTACATTCAGGCTGTGATAGAGATGGGAGGGTAGGGGCAGAAGGTGAGTCAATAAAAGCAGACACAGAAACGGGGGGTACAAGACAAATAAGGCCGAGACAGATTTTAGCTACACAAATCAATTGTGTTTTGACGCAATGACAGAAGAGTGGGATCTCATGAATGAAAATTAATGAGGGGGAGACGCGATTAGTTCACATTACCATAATACTCCCCCCTGGTTATCCCTACCTCTCCCTCACTCCCTGTCTCCATTTTCCTCCCTCCTGTCTCTCCTCATCCTCTCCCTCAATGTTATGCCTGTTCAGAGCAGTAGAAGGGAGAGAAGAGGCAAGAGAGACAGAAAGGGGAGAGAGATAAAGAGAGTGGAGGGAGGGATGAAGAGGGAAGAAGATGAGAAAGTGTCAAGAGAAATACTGCAGCGAGTCTGTAATCACATGGCCCCGTCTCTCTACACACCGATAACAGAGCATGGCGTGCGTTCTCCAGTCTCAGTCCTCTTCCTTCGACCCTCTTTTGCTCTCCTATCTCACTGTGTCTTTCTCCCCCGGTATCAATAACCAGTTAGAGGAACGGAATGCAGAAGGAGGTAATTGCAGTTCTCATTAAACATGGCGTTTCCAGAGCTCAGGCCCAAAGAGCTTCTGTCCCTGGCCAGGCCTCCTGCTTCGGGCCAGACAGGCCGTGGCCACCACACACACACACACACACACACACACACACACACACACATAGACCCCACCCTCTCATTGGCAATGGACAGCGTCACGTATGCTGCTAGGCAACATCTACCCACCAGAACAGTAAAGTGCCTCATGTTTTTTTCTGCCATTCAGAGCAGCTGTCACAAGGTCCCTGTCTTACAGAGGGCTGAAGGGACGTCTTTCTCTGGGTGTTAATTCTCAGTGGGATTTCGGAGACAATGATATTCAGGCAGGAAGGAAAGAGGGAAAGATGGACGGGGGAAGTAGAGTGGAGGGAAGGAGGGGACCTTCCAAGATCTCCATTTTCTATTAACACACACGATTGCAATCTCTCTCCTTCTCCATTTGCAAACCACAAAAGGCCACTTTTGTGAAGCACCCGGGCTGTTGTTGCAGTATGCACAGTGTCTCCCAGCTCAGCTCTGGAAGACTGTACTTCCTTTAAAGTTGACCTTTTTGGCCTCTTTGACTGTCTTCCTTCTCATCAGGATACTCAGTTTTTGCGGACGGCCTGTTCTAGACAAATTAACATTTGTGCCATATTCTCACCATTTGTAAATAATGGACTTTACTGTGCTGTAAAGGATATTCAATGCTTTGGAAATATTCTCATATCCTACCCCTGATTTGTTTTTTTAAATCACTTTATTCTGGATTTGTTTTGAATGTTTCTTAATCTTTGATGACATAGTTTTTGCTAGGAGGTGTACTAACCAACTGTCAGACATCCCAGAGACAGGTGGATTTAACCTGAGATCATGGGAAACACCTTAACTGTACACAGGTGGACTCCAACCAAAATTGTTTGCACCACAGCTATGTCATAGCAAAGGGGGTGAATACTTATGCAGCCAGTTATTTTCAGTTTTATATTTGTAATTCATTTAGAACAATTTGCAGATGTTCTTTTTCGCTTTGACACTTTGAATAATATTATCATATGGACAGAGTGAACCTGATCCGAGTTCAGCACTGCTAATCTGATGGAAATCCTACGTCCCTCACCCTGTCCACAGCGTCATTAAAAGATGGTTATGATCAGCAGATGTGGGTGTGTGGATTGATGGACAGGATTTATCTAATGAATGAATTTTGAATTCAACACTTATTTTGCAGGAGAGGTGAGCACCAAAGGTCTGCCGGCAAAGTAGCAGCCAAGTTCATTGACGTGCAACGCTTGACTGTCTGAGGTTGACAGTGCTTTTAGTCATAGCTGAAAGACTGACTGCCTGAACGGCAAGTCAGACAGACACACACACACGCACACACACACAGTCACGTTTGGCTTGACCTTAAATTGACAGACCTCCGAGATAACCCCCCTTTCCCTCCAATCCCCAACCTCAGTCCTCCGCCATGTGACCTTCCGTCTATTTCATAGCGGCTTCAGCTTGCCCTGCCAGATAGACTCGGTTTAGCTAGCTGATTCAGGGGCTTTCCCCGGCCTGGTGTTGGTCGTCAGGTTGGTTACAGTCAAAATCCTATCTGTTTCCCAGCGGCTTCATATTCTTCTTAAGGTGCTGATACTACTTTTTTATTGAAATGTTATCATTTTCAGATGACCAAAAAAAATACCAAGTGAGTGATTTCATTCTCTTATGGGACTGTACCACAAACGGTTGAGGAGTTTATAAAAGTTTTATTTTCTTTGTTCAAATCAGTGTGAGGCTAATTTAATCCTTACATGACAATGTGCCTTTTAACAAATCATTTTTTTCATTTTCCAACCCCTCAGGAGAGATGGTACCTGACTAAGGTAATTGCTATGTCTGGCTAACTCCAACAGCTCCTCTAGGTGATCCTGCAGACCTCCTGCTATCTTTTAGATCTCACGATCAGCCAGCGGAGGATGTTCTTGCAGAGGATGATCCCATAGATATGGAAAGACTGTGGTCCCAGAATAGCAGAATCTTGCCGGGGTAGCTCTTCCTTTCTTCCAAAGGTGTAATTTCAAGCCCTGTTTTCCAGTCATCCATAATCTGTAGTTACTGTAGGATCCTATATAGCATACAGTTTCCTTGTTTGTTTTTTTGGCATATTTGTCACATTTGCCACTGCCTTATCATGCATGGACTTTATATATTATGTGGATTCTAACTGATGTGATTGTATCTCACTTTCAGAAACAAGATGCCTTTCTGGTGAAAAGATATATACTCTTTATAAGCTTTGCCCACTATTGTTTGGGGTAAAACAACTCTGTTAGGGCAAAGCAGGTAACAAGAGTATGTCTGTGGCCCTGGGCTCCAAGAAAAAAGCTGTCAGTCCAAACTGCCAAAAGTTGCAAGCTCTTATTGTCTTTCTTCTGCCCTAACATAGCTTGGCCTTCATTCAGGGTTGTCGGACACTGTTTTTGTAGTTCCTGCGTCGAGCTCTCCTCCCCAAGCCAGGTCGATCAACTGGCACCATCTATATTCAGGAGGAACTACATCCTGGAAGTACTATGATCAGGTTATTGTGGTTTGTTTAGAACCAGGAAAGGTAGTTGATCCATTTCTACCAAAGATGCAGCAAAATCCATATTTGCGTTTAGAGGTGAAAATCTTGACATAATATTTCATTAACTTATAAATGGAATTAGTTGCAGCAGTGGATTACTTCTTCAAGTCAAATGTAAGTGTTTGTCTCTGCCTGTGGGCCTCCCAGTCAGTTGCCCTTCAAAGCATAGTGTACCGTGATGAGTACAGCGTTGCATAGAACTTGGCTGCGAATTCGCTGGTGGACCTCTGGGGCTCACCTCTTCTGCAGTAGAAGAGATAACTGCAAAATAAAGCATTTCATGGTGATGGGATGTCAAATAAATCCTTGCAGATAACTCCCTCCCACATGGATAAGATGAGGGAGAGCATTTGCCTTCAGAATAGGAGTGCTGATCTGGGATCAGTTTCACTCTGTCCATATAGTAATATTAATTATGATAATCTTACCTTTTGCATAGTCTTAGATCGCACAGTTATTTTGGGTCAAAGTGGACCCGGTATTATTTTGAATTGATAGAGTAAATCCAGATGTTAATCTACTAGCTAGTGTCCCACTCTAATTTATCTTGGGGCCTCCCCCGGATAGGGCCAGTGTCACTGGACCCCCCTGTCTCAGCCCCAAGGTCTTACGCTGCTATATTATTGTGCTGGGGGAGTAGGGTCAGTTCTCCTTCTCCACCATAAATCCTTGTAGATCTAAGGAATGCATTTTCTAAATTCTCCCTGTCTCCTGCCCTGTTTTAAACTTAGGAGGACATGAGGTCTTGGCCCACACCTCCGGAGTACCAGGCTTGAAAGACTTGTTGCTGTCCCTGTCCAAAGTCCTCCTGGTTGTGTTGCAGATCAAGACGATACCTGACGATTTCAGCTGCCACTCTGCTGACCCCCCCCACTCCGCGTTGTCCCTGTCCTTGTCCATCTGGTCATGCTTCCAACCTGGACTAAGTTTAAATGGACTCTGGACTCAGCCCACATGCATTTATTAATTATTACAATTTGTACTCTTAATATGTTCACCCGGCACAGCCAGAAGAGGACTGGTCACCCCTCTGAGCCTGGGTCCTCTCTAGGTTTCTTCCTAAATTTCGTCCTTCTTAGGGAGTTTTTCCTAGCCACTGAAATTCAACACTACTGTTGTTTGCTCCTTGGGGTTTTAAGGCCGGGTGTTTTGTAAAAGCACTTTGTGACAACTGCTGATGTAAAAAGGGCTTTATAAATAAATTTGATTGATTGATACCGCTCAGTCATGAACTCTGCTTTCATAGAGGGAATAAGTAGAGGAATTTTTGTTCCATGTGAGCATGGAGAAATTTTCAGCGGAGCAGAAAAATGGACTTTGAACATCAAATCGTCGTAGCAGCAGGCAAAAAGCAATGAGTGGGATTTCAGAGTGCTCAGTGCACAGATTGTGACCAAGAACAACCTTACTGCACACCCACTAACTTAAGGTGGCCTAACACCATCCCCAACATCAATATCCACAACATCTTTATAAAGTGGAAAGATGTGACATCTGGGTCCTGACGAGACAGTGGCTTTATACAATTCATGTAGGACAGGCACATTTAAAAACAAGAAACCAGGCAAGCCTAGTTCAGCCGGCCGCAATAAAAAGTGGTAATCGTTGCTGCCCCCTTTGGATTCGAACCCGGGTCTCCAACATAAGAGGCTGTCTTTAACTACTACGCCACAGAGCTATACACCTGCTGTAAGTTGGTATAGCATTTCAACATTAGATCATTTTGTCAAACATTGACATCACGCCGAGTTTGAATATGCCGCTAGACACCATTAAGCATTGTGTTAAACTAACTAACGTTTCTTATTAGGTTTACCTTCACGACAAATAGCATCTATGAAATGTATGGCTTTTGCCACTGGCCGTTTTAACAGCTTATTAGCCATTCGTGAATGGCATTGGTACAATAACTACCAATTTAGGTGACGATAACTGACTTTTTGTCAGGTGAAAAGACGAGAGAATCGTGTAGCCAGCGAAGTTTTTGTCTGTCCTGAGCAAATCCTAATACATAATTCGAAAATCCACCAAAAACAGTCACAATATAACAGTAAACAGTTTTCTTTTAGGCTTCCTATAACGTAGCTACTGAAGGTTGTAGCCTGCGAAGTGTTTGTCTATCCTGAACAAATCCTAATATCCACCAGAACTGTTTTATTTTAGGCTTCCTATAAAGTAGCTACTGAAGGTTGTAGGCAAGTTTTTGTCTGTCCTGAACAAATCCTAACCTCCAGATTTCACTGGGCACTTCTGCCGGAGCTGATCATGCCCACTCTAGTCAATGCTTGTATATCCACCAGACGAACCGCTGCGTGCCATTCAGTATTCATGCATCTTGAAAACCCATTAAAATGTTCAGTAACCTTGCATTACACAGGACAGGACCTGTGAGATATTATTTGCTATATCAAGAAATAATTACATATGTTACAGGTGCTTTTCAGGTATGCCTAGTTTCTGTAATTAAAAAAAAGTTAGACTGACTTTAACCTTTTGCTATTTGCCTATATGCCTATATATACAATTCTGGAACTATAGAATAACTAGGTAACATGGTAGAACCCGAAAAATCAAGGAAAACATAGGCTACAAAAACAAAAGTAAGTCAACGTCAGACAGACAAAGTAGTTTAGTCTATTGCTGTTTGTTGATCTCGTGATCTTGCCAATACCGCGTGGTATGACACCGCGTCGAGGATGGAACAAAACCTCTTCAGAGCCGGAATGCGCCGCAGAAGCGCCTGGTGTAAATCCAGCGTAACTCTTCTTTCACACATAAGCGGTGAAATCTGTCCCACCTTTGCAGTTTTGATCAATCAGTTTCTTTAAGCTGGGAAAAGTAGCCTATTGCGTTCAAGGAAAAAGGCGGGCCCAACATAAACAAAACAGCGTTGTAATCTAATTTTTTAATCCAATTTTAATTAAAATGAAACTCACTAAAAGAAAACAAGGGATTTGAGCAGATTTCTCTGATAGTCTACTAGCTATTCAAGAGAACCGCGACAGCCCCGCAGAAACGATTCATTAACGAAAATGGATACATGCCATTTGTTATATAAACTATATACTGTAGCAGGTAGCTAGTATAGTAATAGCTAGCACTACTAAATGCATATTACGTATTAACTGATCGAGGGTAACTATAGGTCCGAGACTGAGCGATCCTTGACCACAATATATTGTTTCTTATATTGTCTCGATAGACCTTGAGTGTGACGTTATAGATTTCCTCCTGTTCTTGTACTAGTACAATTAGCTGTTCGTCCAACGACTTGGTTAGGTTGTGGACGATTTAGTATTGTAGTACCTCCTACAAGTTTTCCTACTGGTTTTCCGCTGTGCTCTGATTGGCTTTCCAACACTGCTCTATTTTTTCCCGTTTGCCGTTCTACCATGGCCAGCGCTGCCGTCCCGCTTCAAGGTCCGGGGCGGAAAGCCTTTTTTGAATGGCTAGCAATGGAGCGCTTCCGCTTTCAACAAAGGCATGCCGCTTATGTGTGAATGAGGGGTAAGGCATAATGTGTTTTGATTGTGACGGGAGTCGAATACGGGACCTGTTGTCCGCGTCTCTAACCACTACCCTATTTAACAAGGGGAAGTCAGTCAGTCAGTAAGAGACATTGGCTCTTCTAGGCCGGCTCCGCTTAAACGCTCCGGCAAAAAAGATTTATCACAACCATTAGAAAACAGCAGTCACAGCATTTTGTGACGACATTCACAAAAATACATTCAATTTGCTTGGATGTAATAAGGCAGTCGGCCTGGATGATGTCGATAGAAAAACACATTTCCAAATAAAACTGTAATACTACTATTACCCAGAGAACTGTCTTCATGAAAAGCTCACAAATTATCTAATGATCTAAAGTTAAAATGCAACACTGTCGCCCAGTCAGGCAGGGTCACCTCAGATTTCATAGACAGCTTAGAACAACCAAGCTGCAAAATAAAACTGTGACGATCACTGAAATGCAAACGCTTGTCAATGTTTACCAATATTGCTCAAAAACTCATGCCCCCCCTTCTCTACTCACTGTACACCAACTACTGTACCTTGAACAAGGTCAAGCTACTCAAGTTAGCAGTCAACACCCTCAGTTGCCTTCCATCTGTCTCATCATGGACTGTTACTGTAAATCAATGTACTGTGAAGTGGTCAACTGGCTGTGTGCCTGGCACAGTCAACATAACCTGGAACTTAACACAGACAAAGTTGTGCATGTGGTGATTGACTTCCAGAAATGCCCCCAACCCTCCTCCTTGAGGAGAGTGATTGATACAATGCGTGATTGATGTGAGGCAAAGTGCAGGCAAGATCATTACTGACCCTTCCCACATCGTAACCTACTGTTCCAAAGAATTCTGCCACACCACAATTGGCAATTGGCCTGTACTCTGCTGGCTATACTCGGCCCTCATTCAGGGTGGTTGCGGTTGGCGGGTATCACTTTGGTTGATGCTTGGCAATGTGGGTGGATTGTTTTCCTGCCTGTTGGGCCCTGTCCGGGGCCTCCCCCGGATAGGGCCACAGTGTCACCGGACCCCCCTGTCTCAGCCCCAAGGTCTTACGCTGCTATA
>JACXGI010008349.1:0-11746 GCA_016801175.1 Esox masquinongy
TGTGTGTGTGTGTGTGTGTGTGTGTGTGTGTGTCTGACAGGTGGCTCGTTACGTCTGGAACAGAACTGATTTTGACTCTGTGGACCCTGACACCACTGATTACCTTATGGGTGAATACTCCTTACTCTCCATGCAATCTTTTTATAGGGCAGTGATGGAGTATAGATTCAGGAAAGAGATCTATGTATTGCAGGCCGTCGGGGATACAAGACAATGACTATGCTGCCATTGGCTCCCAATCAAACAATCTGGCCTAACATACTGTACTGGACATTTGTCAAATCCATTATAATTGATTTATTGTAAAATGCCTGTGGTTTTTCTAGTCCAATTTTGATATTTATATATTTTACGCACTGTATAATATTCAGTAGTTGTCCTTTTCAGGTTAGAAGTGACTGCTTAATTCTACCTTCTATTTGTAAAAGCTGAAATTGGTGAAAAGCAGCTGATAGGAGAGATGACATCAACGTGGTTTTTGGGGTTGACATCCATATTGCAATGCCAAGATCCATGTCATTGAAACAAGACATCTATATCCGTTGTACTGTTGGTTAATAGTGCTGATGGCCAATGAGGAGATTTGCTGCATTTCCCCTGCAGTGTCGGTGCCTAACGCATTTCTCTGGCATTTCCATTATTTTGGTCGAAATTCCATTGAACCAATGAGATCAGGAAATCCCTGCTGACGACAACTCCCAGTCCACACGCTTTGCTTGTCAATTTGCCTCGCCTACTTGTCAGCCAATGGCAGAGTCTAGGCTTGAACCTAGACTGTGGTGGTCAGCTCAGTGCTAACAAAGTGCCGCACCACTGTGCCAACTGGAAAAAGCACTCCCCATTCTTACATCATCTGATATCTCACACACCTGGTTAGAGCTTTGAGATATTAACCATGAACCTCGTTTTTTTCATAACTGATCCAAATTGCTCCCCGCAGCCCTGTTTGAGCCTGGGGACATGCGCTTTGATGTGGAGAGAGATCCCATCATGGACCCATCCATTGCTGAAACCACAGAGAAGGCCATCCGTATCCTCAGGAAAAACCCCAAGGGATTCTTCCTGCTGGTGGAAGGTAAGCAAAAAGCTGTCAATCATTTAATCCATTCATTAACCTAATTTTAATTAGTTCATCCCAAAAATAATAGCACGGGTAGTTAGGTGAAAGAGACTTAATATTCACAGCATAAAATTGCCAACCTACCTATTTTCCTAATATCTTATATTGAGTGATAATTTATCTTGGTAAATATAAATGAATTATCTGTTTATTCACAGACAAATGTGACCGTTTTAACATTGGAAAGTTCTAATAAACCTATACATGTACATAATAAACAACAACAAGTAACAAAACTAATATATAAATATAGTATCTTATTTCAAGATATTTTTTTAAGTCAAACTTCTTGAATGTATCTTGAATGTAAGAAAGAAATAATGAATTATCAATAACAATGAGTTTAAAAAAAGTTTAAATATCTTGGGTTTGATGACAATTATCTGGAGTCAGTAGAGAGGTTCGATGCTGTGGGGATGCAACGCCTCTCAGCAAGCTGGTTAGTGACTGTAGTGTATTTGCAGAATCTGCATTCACGGCATGTGTTTGCCGCAGTGTAAGAAGGGGCATTAATGGGTTGTGTTGTGACATACATTACTGTTCCACAGTGGGAGGAACTCACCCAGGAACTCATCCATCATATGCTCAATCTCAGTCACCATTCTAGGCACCTGGGACCTGCTGTTAAGCGTCTAGTATCTTAACAATGGCTTTAAAATAAACTGCAGCGGTGGGATTGAAATAGAGTTGCTCCCTGGCTCTTCTTCTGCTCCCTGGGTCCCCTTCTGATCACTGGGAACCCAACTTATTAGCTCCACTCTGCTCTACTTTCTGACTGCACTGAGGAGGGGGAGAACAGGAGCTAGGTTGATTTGATTTGGCTAAGTAACACGTGTACTACTGTCTTTTCAGCTTTATTTCAAAGTTATTCCTATGTTTTTACAGTGTTATATGATTACCAGTATTAAGTGGCGTTCTAGGGTCATATTAGCTTTCCCCAATGATTAGAGAGAACGACCCAGAACTGATCTTAGGGCCGTGTGTAACTTCGTCCTACTCTGTATTGTGTCTGAGGGGGGCGTATCGACCAGGGCCACCACGCCTCCAGAGCCTCCATGGCGCTGCATGAAACAGTTGCCTTGGACAACGCTGTTGCCAAGGGCCTGGAGTTGACCAATGAGGAGGAGACTCTCACCCTTGTGACAGCTGACCACTCCCATGCCTTCAGCTTTAACGGATACCCCTTCAGGGGGCAAAGCATTCTGGGTAAGAACCGACCTTGCACAAATGACTGGTTTGGTTATCCACAAAGAGTTACAGCTAGTTTATCTAGTCAAATGAATTCTGATAATTGTCCTTTTCTGGTGCATTCTTTTTCTAATGGAAATAATGTTAGAAATAAAAAAAAAAAAGTGTTTTTTCGGTTGTTCCATGAAACTGTTAGATGGCTAGGTCAGATCAAGCCGTGCTAAATTGATGAAGTCATGTTGCATTGATTTACTGGTCTTCTATAGGGAAGCACTAAGAATACCTCCTCCCTTCACACTCTAGGATGTCCTCATTCTGCCAGCCCCCCCCCCCCACACACACACACAATTTCAGCTGGGATGACATCAGCGGTGGTGGGGGTGGTGGGGGGCCTGCCTGAGCCTCCGTCTGCTAGACGCCACTGGCACTTTGACATTTCTCCTCCCTTGCAATTACAAGCAGAAACACAGCGCTTAGATCGCTACTTGCCTCCCTACCGCCACTCCCTCTTGCAGATAAGATCAATAATTTCCTATCCGTAGTGTGGAAATGCTGGTTGCAAAGGATGAAGCGGTCTTCTATATTTTATAAGGTTTAATAGATAACGACAGTATGTGTACAGGAGACTGCCATGGTGGCAGGCTAGGGTGTAAGTCAGAACAATCTGGCCTTGTCGTGGCATATCAACATTAAGTAACTCACCATATCAGTCAGTCCTCCAGGCTTGATTGGAACAGTTGATCAGGTTGGTCATCCAGACCCCTTTTAGGCCAGGGTACAGTAAACATCTCCTGGGAATAAGGTTAGGGAGGGCTGGGTAAAATCAGAATTTGCTATACTTAGGATGGCCATCTTATGTAACTAAATCCGGTCACCCCTAATATTACAATGATGACAATGAGGTTGCTGTTCTGGCTACAGATGCGGTACAGACTACATCAGCAATTACAACATCATAGATACAGTGTCCGCGGCCCAGAACGGCGTCAAACTAATCATTAGACAGATTATCAGCATTATCTGTCTAAGGACACTGTTCTCAACAGCCCACTCTCTCATCCTTCTTTCATTCCTCTCTCTTTCTCTCTCTCTCTGTCTCTCAATTCAATTCAATGGGCTTTATTGGCATGGGAAACATTTGTTTACATTGCCAAAGCAATTGGAAATTAAATATAGCAACAACCTGAAAAAATACAAATAATTAAAGATAACACATTAACAATACAGTTATTATTATTATTAACATTAAACAAGTTTTAAAAGTATAAACACACTAGAGTGTTATACAATATATACAGTGGATATAAAAAGTCTACACAACCCTGTTAAAATGCCAGGTTCATGTGATGTAAAAGAATGAGACAAAGATAAATCATGTCAGAACTTTTTCCATCTTTAATGTGACCTATAACGCGAACAATTCAATTGAAAAACAAACTGAAATCTTTGAGGGGGAAAAATAAAAAATAAAACACTCACAATAACCTGGTTGCATAAGTGTGCACACCCTTAAACTAATACTTTGTTGAAGCACCTTTTGATTTTATTACAACACTCAGTCTTTTTGGGTAGGAGTCTATTAGCATGGCACATCTTGACGTGGCAATATTTGTCAACTCTTCTTTGCAAAAGCGCTCCAAATCTGTCAGATTGCGAGGACATCTCCTGTGCACAGCCCTCTTCAGATCACCCCACAGATGTTCAATTGGATTCAGGTCTGGGCTCTGGCTGGGCCATTCCAAAACGTTAATCTTCTTCTGGTGAAGCCATGCTTTTGTGGATTTGGATGTGTTCTTTGGTTCGTTGTCATGCTGAAAGGTGAACTTCCTCTTCATCTTCAGCTTTCTAACGGATGTCTGAAGGTTTTGGGCCAAAATTGCCTGGTATTTGGAACTGTTCATAATTCCCTCCACCCTGACTAAGGCCCCGGTTCCAGCTGAAGAAAAACAGCCCCAAAGCATGATGCTGCCTCCACCATGCTTCACTATGGGTATGGTATTCTTTGGGTGATGGGCAGTGTTGTTTTTGCGCCAAACATACCTTTTGGAATTATGGCCAAAAAGTTCAACCTTGGTTTCATCAGACCATAACACATTTTCCCACATGCTTTTGGGGGACTTGATGTTTGTTTTTGCAAACTTCAGCCGGGCTTGGATGTTTTTCTTTGTAAGAAAAGGCTTCTGTCTTGCCACCCTACCCCATAGCCCATTCATATGAAGAATACGGGAGATTGTTGTCACATGTAGCACATAGCCAGTACTTGCCAGAAATTCCTGCTGTTCCTTTAATTTTGCTGTAGGCCTCTTTGAAGCCTCCCTGACCAGTTTTCTTCTCGTCTTTTCATCAATTTTGGAGGGATGTCCAGTTCTTGGTAATGTCTCTGTTGTGCCATATTTTCTCCACTTGATGATGACTGTCTTCACTGCGTTCCATGGTATATCTAATGCTTTGGAAATTCTTCTGTACCCTTCTCCTGACTGATATCTTTCAACAATGAGATCCCTCTGATGCTTTGGAAGCTCTCTGTGGACCATGGCTTTTGCTCTAAAATGCAACTAAGAAAATCCTACTAGAACAGTTGAACTTTATTTGTGAGTAATCAGAGTCACTGTTGGCAGGTGTGTAATGACTTATATTTAACATGAGTTTGAATGTGATTGGTTAATTCTGAACACAGCCACATCCCCAGTTATAAGAGGGTGTGCACACTTGTGCTTATGTTTTTATTTTTCATTTTTCCCCCTCGAAGATTTCAGTTTGTTTTTCAATTGAATTGTTCACATTATAGGTCACATTAAAAGTGGAAAAAGTTCTGACATGATTTATCTTTGTCTCATTTTTTTACATCACAAAAACCTGGTATTTTCACAGGGGTGTGTAGGCTTTTTATATCCACTGTACATAAAGATGTGCATATATGTCACTGGTTAGAATGGCGATGAAAAGTCTCTCTCTGTCTCATTCTGTCTCTCTCTGTCTCAATCTCACTGTCTCAATCTGTCTCTCTCTGTCTCACTCTGTCTCTCTCACTTCATGTGGCTCTGTACCTTCTCTTCCTGCTCCTTCCCTGTTATCTCTCTGTGCCCGTCTCCCCAGGTCTCCAGCCTCCCAGGTCCTGGTGATTAATGCAGTAGTAAAACAGTAAGCAGTTCATCAGCCGGGGCTGGAGAGTCTAATACCTCATCTGGAGACTCTGAGATCTCCTCAACCTCAGCCTCCCTCGGGACATGCTCCTCTCCTCTTTCCCAATGTGTGTGTCTGTATAAGCGCTTTAATTTGTGGCTAAACCTGCTGTGTCTTTCTCAGGGAAATCTCCTCTGTATGGGAAAGACATGTTGCCTTACACCACACTAATGTACGGAAATGGCCCTGGCTACAAAGTCGTCAACAACAAGCGCCCGGACATCCGTAATGTCGACACAAGTAAGAAAGCAACTGTCCTTTTTGTTTTTTTATAGCTTGTTTCCCCTCTCAAATATCCTCTCTTTCACATGAAGTCATCCACTCCTCCCCTCCCTGTCTTTTTATGTCAGCGTCTAAAGACTATGTGCAGCTGTCCGCGGTGCCCCTTGACAGCGAGACCCACGGTGGAGAGGACGTGGTGGTTCTGGCCCGCGGCCCCATGGCCCACCTCTTTCACGGGGTCCAGGAGCAGAGTTACCTGGCTCACGCCATGGCCTACGCTGCCTGCGTGGGCCGGGACCTCCGACACTGTGAAGGCAGACCTCAGCCATCCAACACGGATGGTGGCCGGAACGCTGCTCTGTCCCCGGTTTCTTCCATCTCTCTTGTTACTGCCGCGTTGACTGGCCTGCTGGCCGCATTACTGCACTGAGAGGCTGCCGGAGACAGACAAGACAGAGGGAGACAGAGACAAATAGAATGAAAGCAAAATCAGAGATCCCTTGGTTCCCTTTCGGTCACTCACACTTCACACCATCATCATTAATCGGAAGCTTAGTTGTCCATAATTGGGGTCTTGTGTTTGCATGAGTTGTGCTGGTACTGCCCTTGTCCAAATATATTTGTATGATTATGGACAGCGGCTGGTAAATACTTCTAGTATGTTGAGGTACAGGCCTGTGTTTATAAAAAAAACTGTGGATAATTCTTCTCACGTCTGACAGCCTTGGTTGGCGCCATTTGCCTCTGCTGTATTAGGTATGTAGAGTTAGTCAGTTGTTTCCTCTGTCACCAGATGTTATAAATTATTAGTTTTTATTACCGTTGTTTTACCGGATAAATACAAAAAAGAACACATTTTTATTTTCAGCATCTACCTGGGAGCAATTGGGTTAACCACCTTGCTGAGAGACAGAATAACAGACTTGTTCCCTCTTTTCAGCTCTGGGATGGGATTTTAACTGTGCCGTTAGCTATGAGTCACTGGGAGGCCCTGTGGGCAATGTTTATTGGCCAGAATTGTCCATGGAGTTGGGGGTCATGGTTAGCAGGTATTTCCTTGTCTCATTGTGCTTTACTGACTCCTTCAGGTTGCTTAGGCGCCTGCAATGCTGAGGTCAGTCATCAGATGAGTAAATACGTCCTCACATGCGTTGACCCATAGAACTATCTTAACGGGATCTTTAACACTTACAAAATACAAAAAAAATGTAGATGACAAAATTGGGAAGAAGTGTGGACACCTAATAGTACAGAGTCATTGGGGTACAGAATTACAGTTGCTGATTCAGAATCAGGCAATCTGGGCCGTCCCAAGCCTGAGGTTCAAAACAGTTGGCACAACATTTTCTTGTCCCCAAGAAGAGTGCAACATTGCGTCCTGTTCTACCCTTCATTACAGTCTGTATCTTAATGATTGGTTCATAATATCGACCTAAAGGACATATTTTGATACTTTTTACTCCACCCACCCACTTGTGAGGCTCTGTCGAATTGGACATTACCTGAGCGAGGTTTTATTGCCTAGATGCAACAGCTCTTAATCTGGCGCATCGTTACAGAGTATTTAAACGCCTGGTTGGGAGTCCACTGGGCCAGCTCGGGCCTGATTGTTGAGTCCGCTGGGCCAGCTCGGGCCTGGCTGGCAGTCCACTGGGCAAGTTCGGGCCTGGTTGGGAGTCCACTGGGCCTGCTCGGGCCTGTTTCAAGTCCCACCCGCTTGACTAAATTAAATTGTTGGATGCTTTCAATGGCAATTTTCATGCTGAAATATTCTCTTTGTCATAAACCCATAGATGTTGCACCTATGGAGATATAGAGGGCCTCAATTGCTTTGCACGTGCTGGAACAGGTGTTATAAGGACCACTGATAAGACCTGATTCCTTCTGTATGGTTGTACTACATCTCATTCCTTTCCTCAGTCAACAGATATTTCAGTTCTTATTGTACATTTTGCTACTCCTTTTCAACCAAAATGTGCTTTGTACCAAGAAGTGATTTTCAGTTTTGTTTACACTTTACAAAATTTCCATCTGTAGATGCTCTACATATATTCATACTGTCAACAAACTATCAAAAGTCAATTCTTGTTAAGGGTAGGGTTAGATTTACAGTAAATTTTAAAGGAAAGAGTTAAGGTCAGGGATAGGTTGAGGTTTACGGTTTGTGTTAGTAGATAGTAAACTGAAATGTTATTGATTATCTGTAGACAGTCTGTAAAGCATCTTCAGATTGATTATCCAAACAGTGTTACCATAAGGAATTTCAATCAATGTTTTCTTAATTTTATGTCTGAGTCAACATTAGTTAGAGAAGAGTGCTGTAAAAGAATATGCTGTTAAGGAATGTACTATAGGAAACATATGATATATCTACACAATCCACTATATATAATATTACATTATTTAACAAATGCAAAATATATACTTATGATAACTATTATTCAGTTGCAATTGTTTAGTACAAGTGAGACTGGAAATTACTGAAAACAGGGCTTAACTCACATTTGGTGTGATATGATTTGTGTATTTACATACCTGATAACTTTTAGGGGTAAACAATTGATTGTTTATTTGACAAAAAATATAATTGTCTCCTTTCTTATTGACCTATGAAATATCAAATCATGCATGACTGTATCAGCACAGGTATTTTGACTGGTGTAATTTATTACAATAAATATTGTATTTTTTCACAAGCCTTTAATTCAGGCTTACATTCCTAATGGAGGATAATTGTAATGCACTCTGGTATGTCCTAGAAACCTAGATACATTCTGTAATGGTGGCTAACGCGTATGTGGTTGGTATAAAAATGTTAGTCTATATAAAACAGTTTTTTCTCATAAATATGCAAAGAAAACATCAATCAGGAAGTGTTACATTATTCCTTAGTTTCTCCTACAGTTCTGCACCGCCGTCAATGGTTCAATTGAGACCAGTGTCCTCTTTGGAGAACGAATACTAGCTTTAGGCCTAAATACCGTTGTTAGGAAACCAAAGAAGGATTAGGATTTGGAAATGACTAGTTCCCTCTTGGCGGCCAAAGACGTTTGATCTCGTATAATAATATCTGCGTCAGTAATTGAGGCTGGACAACGGCCTGGGTTTGATGACATTACTGCAGCAGGCCATTAATAATGCACTATAATTGAAGATCATCTATTTTCGTCCTATGATGACAGATTATGGTAATGGTTTTGTACAGATGTTGCAGCGTTTGGCTGTTAGTATTGCCATGACACCTCCTTGTACCCCGAAAGCATCTCATTGTCTCCCCATGTAGAAAGCTTTTAAATGTGTTCATTGTGTTTGTGTGTAACTATATAATGTATGTACAAATAAAGAGGACAAAGAGAAATAAGTCTGTTTGTGTTCTGCATCTAGCTACTACACAACACCGTCCTTTACAATTGTATAAAAAGTGTTCACAATTGTTTGATTACAAAAATAGTACCCAGTTCTAGTCTGTCTGGCTTCAAAACGCGTCACTCTGACCCGCGCAATTGGCCTTCGTGGATTTCAACTGTTTTTTGTAATTGTTGTTATACAATATGGCCTTCCGGTGGCGCTAGTATACTAGGAAAAACAAGTCTGCGGCATGGGTGTAATAAACTTGTTGTCGCAACTTGTCTACATTATGGAATCAAGACGGGTTGTACATTAACGGTAGATGAGGCAGGCCTATAGAGAGGGATAAACCCATAAAATGAGCCTATATGTCTGCCTAATCCAACTGTAGCAGAGAAACGATTGGACGTTGTTTGTACATTGCACAGCAGTGTTTTTCTATCAACAAATTACCACCGATGGATTGTAAGCATTGAGGCATATGTCGTCCGCTTTTCGCTCAAGTCACTGCATCCTTCCGTGCTTCATCTCACCACGGCTGAACTGCAGCCGCGCTGTATTGGCCGCCCATAGTGACTGACTCGCTTGGTTGAATTTAGTGATTTTTTTTATAACTACCCGCATGTTTCCTCGCTCGCAGGGCGAGAGGACGGTGAGCGAGATAGACCACCGAAGAAGCCTAATTTGGCTAGCCATGCACCTGCTGCTGCTGTTTTAGTCATTCTTATCGCCTACGTCGCCTATATTAGATCCCCGCAAGCAAAATGTTACCATGCCCCTAAAAACTGCGTATGAACATGTGTGATAAAGAAGTTAAAGAGAGCAACAGAGGAAGGTATGAAAGATGAGATGTAAGGCTCTTATTTGACAGAAAGACCGTGTGGCTACAGTGTCAACATCACCAGCCATACAAGACTCCACACATCAACACTTCTGTCCTATACAATATAGTATATATGGAGTTTCCTCACCATCCATGGTGGGTGTAGTTACAACAATTGGCGTGAATGTATTATTAGGCTGTTCCGGCACCTGAAATACCACATATTCACTAAGAGGTTATTCAGGCTCACTACGTTTGTTTTTACTCTCCTTCTAAACACCACGGCTTATTTTAGTTAGTTTTAGCTGTTGTTTTTGTTATTTTATTCCTAGCACCTCAGACCTACCTCCCACGACTGCTCCCCGTGAAATGATAACGTCAGGCAGGTGCATTGGAGGAAGCAGGCGTGTGGGAATACTTCCGTGATTGTAGACGCTCTAGACCGAAGAGGAATGGCGATGATCGGCTACAATGAAGGACTATTACTCATTAGATTATGTCGCTTTCAAAATTATCCACCATTTTTAATTTTTCCCATTCCATTTCTTAGGTCTTCATTAAGTGCTCAGAGTCATTATGAAGAACCACTTACATCCTGTTTATAAAGCAAGGCTAGACTAGCCAATATTCAAATCACAGGTGGGTCTACAGTATGGATTTTCCTAAAGGCCATATACAAAGCCTAACCACGTCTATGATGTTTTTATACCTGCCAGCTGTGTACAACTTTTCACCCACTAAAGAACGAAAGGTACCATGTAACCTGTAAGTGTTCTCTTATTTCAGGAGTTATTCACGACAAGGCTGCTTTTTTAGGCAAAATGTCTAATTGTTGCAATTGGCAAGGCCAGGCAGTTTTAAAATGTAATGTTTCGAAGAGATGATTGTAACGTTTTAATCACACATTGCATCTTTAAGTGGGACCTCGTAGACCAATCAGTTCAGTAATGGTAAAAATCTCTGATCTCGGTAGGCTATTAGGCTCTCACTAAAATCGCATCGCTGCGATGCAACTTTGAATTGAGAATATTTTTTAGGAGTAATCTCTCTGTCCGCATTTAGCCCCTCCCGCTTTTCTGAAATAGGCTGGTCCTCACAATGTGACATCCTCCAATCAGGTGTTTTTCCGCGTCTAGTGGAGGGAAAAGGGAGGTGGAATCTCAGCCCAATGTATAAAGGCAGTTTTCGCGTGGGATTTTGGTACCTGCAACTCTCTACTAGCCAAGGTGGAACCACGATAATAGTAGATCCGTACAGAGACCGCAGGGCACCTCGTCCTAGTGTGTGGACCTTACCGGAGTGTGACAAAGAGTGGGAAACCCCCCACCAGTAGAGCGCGTAGCCAATGCTGCTGTCGCCTGGATGCCCTAGCAAACGTGCGCTGTCCAGTCGTGGTGGTTCTGAAACGCCGGCATCTCTCCTTCCTTCTGTGACGTAGTGAGAGAGGAATTCGTTGAGACTACAGATGGATAAATTGGCGTACTTAGGATATTAATATTGTAATGAAACAGCATGAAGACTATAGAAGCCATACAGAAAATACAGTCCTCAAACATTCAAGCGTCAACAAATAGCTAGTGAAAACGAGGACGAAGTATTTGGAGTTTTGCCCGCCCTCGGCGTCACTACAGCGGTGTGAGCAGCAAGCCGTATCCTTGCAGAACCCTGAAAAGACTCCAGGGAGAGAAGAGAAAGAGACTTCAGATCTGTGAGGTACGCTCAGGTCTTTTTTGCAGAAGGAAATCAATTTAGATTAGGCTACTCGTCTTAAGAAGCGAAAATGGGCTGTGTCTCTTCCAAAACGGCAATTGGTAAGAGTTTTAATTTTTCTTGTAATCTTAAAAGCACGTCCCAGACCGCCT
>JACXGI010008349.1:11846-33994 GCA_016801175.1 Esox masquinongy
GGGGGGGGGGGGGGGGGGGGGGGTCTTTATTCTGGTGGAGCTGAGCTGCAGGGTAGGAAGGGATGTTAACATCGCGATGCCGCGAGAGCTGATCCGGCAGCTTTTTGGTTAGCGCGCGAGGCTGGAGAGAGTGAGTTGTCGTTTCTGTTGAAGAATGCGGAGATAAAGTGGTTTTATGTTTGTATGGCACGAGTCTTTCAGCCGGCGCCATGGTTTTGACTGCATTGACCCAGTTTAGCTGCAAGGTAAGATATCGTATTGCTCTTATCTTGTCAGCTGTGCTAACGCTTTCTGTGTCGATGTTATGCGGGCTGTTCCAAGTGGCTATTGTTATTGTGGACGTGGCTTTATATCAATCATATTATAAACGATGAATTGACTTGGTCTGACTGTAAGCTTTAATTATCCTAGTTATTTTGAAGAGCTATATCGTAGGGGCCTACCCTTATACTGAAACGCACAATTGATATCGATCAAATAAAGCATATTATCTAGTGCTGATGTTGGAGCACACGCTTCATAACCAAGTGCAAAGGCTAGAAATCATATAGTATTATAAAGAGTATTATAATTACTAATTATATGTCCAATAGCCTAATCTGCTGTTGGCGAGTGATAGATGTCTTCGGCGTCTAGTAAAGGCTGACTCCACTGTTTGCCCTGTTTTTCTGCTGGTTGTTTACGTGATTCCCTGGCAGAAGCCTACGTCTGCCTTGGTGTCTTTAAACCTACTGGTTGAAACTATACGTTTCCCACGGATCTGTTCCTTGTGCCATCATGGGAACGTGATTCATTTGATGGGGCCTTGCAGTAGCGATAAATCACATGCGCCTCACATCCATCCATCCTTCAACCCAGCCATGTAATCACGGGCGCGCGCGCACATACATACACACATAGTAGCTAATCATCCACAGCAAGCGAACGTGAAACACAATAGTCTAGGCTAATGTTAGCAATAAAAAAACTTGGATGATTTATTTGATATGCCCAGGCCTATAAATCTGGTATCCAGGCCCCCTAATTGCCTATCAAATTATCGCTTCCCCAGACACTTCTTGATGATGGCTTGCTGTGCTATTATCGTCACTTCGCCTATCAGCGCTTGTCTGGAATGTGACATGTCAATGCAGTCATATTGCTGTCCATGGTCCTGAATTAGAGGTGGTGTTTCAAGCTTTGGTAATAGGCCCATCGTTGCAGCAATAAAGACCACCTGTTTGTCCATAATTGTGTGACAAAACCGCTCGGCTGGCCTTGACCTAATTCAGTTGATTTCCTCAGTCTTTCATTAAACCCGGAAGACAGAAGGGCGGCAAACGGCCATGGTCTAGCTAGCTCCTGTTTCCACGACAACGACAGAGTGCGAGACACCTTGTCCTGGTGCACAGCGTATTAGGCACTTGCTCCTCAAGCAAAGCAGAAACATGTAATACACTGATTTCTAATCATAGACGGGGAAAATAGACTACATGAAAAAAGTGCAAATTAACAAATGATGTAGCAGCCTACAGATGGCGGTTGTCTATGGGCCTCTCCTTGCCTGGTCATTATCTCGCTCTTAAGACGCTGCAGGGAAACTGTTGCACATTCTGACGCTTTAGGCCAATTGCCGGGATTCTCTTTAAGAAAACAATTTGTGTCTATACGATTGAAACGCTCCATCATATTCATGCCATCTTAATGTATATTCTATGCATGACTTTAGATTGCTTCGGCCTATAGGCCTAGCTACTAATTTCTTCCAGAATGGTCTTTTCACTGCTCTGTGGGCAAGCGACTTGCGTGATAGGCCTATATATGCCTGATGAAATCCTCGAAATTGCAATTTCAGGAGAAATGATGACATAGGGATGAGGCACTGTTACTTATTGATTCGTGCTTCTTGATGTCTTCAGGCTACATTAGCTACATGTTGTGTTTAGGCTGTAATATAAAAGTCTAAACCGGACCCATGTCACTCGAAAAGTTGTAGAGTACCAGGTAATGTAAGATTATATTTTCCATGGGAGGTGTTCATTGGTTCGCTAATTCTCCTCAACACGGTCTCAGCATCAGGTCGATTCCGTCGTCATAGAAACATGAAGTGAGTTGTGTGTGTCTCTGTCTCTGTGAGGTAACAGGACGCAATGCACGGCTCGTCAACTCCACAGCAATCCATTGAGTGCGAGGATTGGAAATCAACACACATCCAAAGGGAGCCACCGGGCACAGGCTCAAATGACAAACCAACGCCTTTCATGCCCCTTCCATGAATCTAATTTACAAAACAGCGTGCGCATCCATCACCCCTCCGAACAATACTTTCATTAGCGAACGAGCAATGGATTCCACGATACAAAACACCCACAGGCATTTGATCTTAACTCATCCAATTAAATGCAGATATTGAATCCCCCTGGCGCGAGCAACTTGAGCTCTCCAGCTAATGTAAGACCTTACTGTGGGTGAGTGATGGGGCCAGATATATTGAGCTCAATATCAGAGATGGGTCCGGCGTCTAATGGAGCGAAGAGTTGCTCTTTTCACATGCTGTTGCTAGAAACGATTCTCTAGAGAGGAAAGCAAAAGATTAGTTATGCATTGACATTAAGACACTGATTAATAGAAGGAAATGTCCTTGACGTTTTTATATTAAACTGTCTAACACTAAATTACACGTGCCATTTGTTTTTGGCCCATGTCTGGTTGATTATCCAGACTTGTTGTACTATATCAGAACTGCATTTAAAACCACGATTGCAGCATATCACACTTTAGCTTAATCAAAGGGCTAAACAAACAATCTAAAGCATTTTCGAGATTTTGGTATGCAACCTTGGTCCATTCTCCAGGGATTACTTTATAAAACGATTCGTGGAAAATATCACCCAAGGGGTACCACCATAGTGCCAAGTGATGACGCACGAGTTTAAGAAGCAAAGGGACACATCTGTATTTTTCACTGAAGTGAAACGGTATTTAATGAGGTTTGGTGCAGTGACAATTCCATTCCGGAGGATTGCATGACGGCCCCATAGTATTTTTTTTTTATATGGGCCCATTGGTTTGGAGCTTTCAACTTACACTATAGCGGGAGGGCGGTTAAAGTGCAAGGAGCTAGGAGTATTACATTTTATATTTTGTCGTTGACTGTGGATTTCATTAGGTACGCCTGCTCGTTAACTTTATTAGCCTAACATCGAATCAAGTCGCTGCAACTCATATAAAGCATGCAGACTTGTGAAGAGGTTCAGTTGTTGATTGACCAAACTTTAGAATTAAGAGGTGTGATCTAAGCAACTTTGACCGTGGTAGAATTGTTCGTGCCATAATAGGTGGTCCCAGCATCTCAGAAGCAGCTAACCTGGGATTTTCACGCACTACACTCTTGAGTTTACTAAGAATGCTAGGATAAACAATAAAACATTCAGTGAGCGGCAGTTCTATGGGCGAAATCATCTTGTTAATAAGATAGGTCAGAGGAGAATGGCCAGATTCGGCTGACAGAAAGGCCACAAATTTTCAAATAGCCAAACCACTCTTTACAACAGTGGTGTACAGAAGGGCATCCCTGAAGGCACAAGGCGTCGAAACTTAAAGCGGTTGGATGCAAAATGGGGTCCTATCAATACTAGATAGGTTTGCTTAATAAAGTGGCCGGTGAGTGTATATTATCTGCTTTATTTGATTAGGAATGGTCACTGCTCCTCTGACCTGTTCATAGGCTATGCCATCAGTCTTTTGAAAAAATTAAGAGCTTTGCCTGCATGACATAGCATGACTGCAGACCCCCTCCCCATAACCCTCCTTGGTATCTCACTTAAAGTGGCTCCTTTCTCTCCCATTAGGCTATTCTTAATCGTTGTTATTATCGTATTTTTTTTTTTACCGGGTTTATATTGAGCCTTATCTCGTTGTTAAGGGACACTACACTGAGATACCACTAAGGGCCCGCTGACCATTAAAAACGCTCCCTTTGGGTAATAAGCCCCCGCAGTGGCTGCTGAGACCCTCAAGAGGCATGGTTGGCATGGTGATTGATCTTCTGCAGTTCACCTGCGTTCTCTCCTTCCGACAGTGCCAGTGCCCCTCTACGGTCCTACATTGCGCGTGGACTGGATCGAAGAAAACTCAATGTCTGACCTTGTGCTCTTGGGAAACACGCGGACCTGCTTGGCTCGCACACTCTTTCTCCACACGCCCCTAGGGACTCTGGACCACTGTGAGGTGCTGATTCTCTCCGATTGAAATTTTTATTTTGCTCGGTCCACACATACTCTGTCCTTGACAACTCCGCGTCCCCTGGTAATGCAGACTAGCTATCAGTTATCAGACACTGCGTTCATGCACGACGTTCTATGTTCACCAGTTGCATGCTTATTGATTAGGCCTACTGTTTACTCAATAATGCGTTGGGGTGGAACTGTTAATAATGGATTTTTCATCATATTACTTTACTCTAAAACGGCACATCTGAACTTGACATTTGTATCACCAGTAGCGTATGATTGTTTTAATCGCTGTGACCCTTTTGAAATCGGTCTACAGTGACCAAAGCTAACGGGTTGCCTGTTTAGATGTACTGTACTGTATATTAATGAAATATCTACTTACAGACTACAGGGGCGCTCAATATGAAAGTCAAAGCTAACAATAAGTCCGAATTTAGTTCTCTTCGAAGTCATATAATTCGAGATGTGAAGCAGAAAATTATTTTCTCAACATTTTCTAGTTTAATAATTACCTAATTAACCATGCCGTCCAAGTCGTTAACGAGTGATTTCACTTTGGGTTCCTCCATTTTGGTTTTCATTAAATGTTCACCAGTTAGTTATCTAATTATTCGCAAGTCATTCAAAGTAATTAGCAATTAATTTTTAATGCGGTTTTCAAACAGGAATCTCAATGGCACTGAATATAACTCCCCTTTGCCTGGGATTAAAGGCAGTCAAACAGCTCTACTAAAGGAGAATTGGACGGTTGGTTCGGCAGCGGCTTGGCGGCTATTGTTGCGGTCTAATTTTCTGTGTAGGCTTCAGGACTTCTGACTGACTGGTTTTGCACACGCACGTACGTTGACGTTGACTTCGGGTTGTTTCAACCTGAGCGGTTGGCAGGTGATACTGCTACCACCTTTGCGCCATTTGTTCCTTTCCAACTAGCTCTCTGTGACGATTTATAAATATTGACTGACTTGCATAATCTTTGAATGTTTAGGCTATTATCCTAACAATGTTTAATAGTTTAGCCAGTTGGAAATAATTACTTAATGCATTGTGCCAGCTCATAAATTCTAACTACAATCTTGTTCAGTACATATTCTCTCTATTGACAGTCTTCTGTTTCCTAGAAGGAGTAAATAGAAGTTAGCAGGTTGTTGGAATAATTCAATGATGAATCCGTTTAATCTCATTTAGCCTATCTATCAGCGTGCACCATCTGGATATCGCGATGAGCCAGCGCTTGGAGATGATTAACACAGCCAAAATGTTCCGATCTCTTCTCTCTCATCTCTTCTCTCTACACAAGGCTCAGTTGAGAACTGCATCTCGCAACTTGAATAGAACGGCCAGGGGCTATTGCTTGTTTGCCGCTTGGTGGCCCTTCTCAGACACGTAGCTGAAGTGCGTGCCCATTGCCAGACAGAAGCTCCGCGGGTGCACGCGTGTCGCCTTGTTGTCTCCACGTTCAGCAAGCAACGTAAAAGTCGCATCCATTTCTAGACCAGACAGTGTCGCCTCTGATACATGGAAATCAGTTGAGTGTTTGAGCTTCCAGAAGAACATTCAAACCCACCTAGTTTGAGACAAGAGCAAAATACTAGGGGCTGCGGTAAAGAAGGCGGTATTATGGCCATTCGGTGCTGCAGGTGACGTCATCTACGGATCACGGATCCACGTATCCATGGGAGAAATCGTTCCTTGGTGACCGGTTGCTATAGAAATGCTTATTTAGAGGAAAGTTGAACAACGGAGAACCAATTTCGGAGCTCACAAGCGAAGTGTCGCGAAAGGAAGGCGACACACCACACAAAAGCGGTGTGGCATGTCTGAGAAGAGGGACTCGATGTGCATCCTATTTTCTTTGGAAAAGCTGCTCTTCTGCGAGAAAACAAGGGGCGTTGTCACGGATGAAGGAACACTGGTATTTTACTGATGTAAATTGTAGCCTTTTTTGCAATTGTTGAGTGTGTTTTAGTTTTTTTTAAATATCTAATTAATGCGTTGATTACTCACGAAAATGCCACATTTTGAGCCTGTTAAATTCAGAGGAACTGGACTGGATCTTGTCCAATGCTAAAAAAAACCTGTAGGGCATTGCGGTGTCTGCCTGTCTGATATTCACGTCTCTCTAGTTGCAACCTAGACTATCCTAGTTTATTTCAGAAATATTAGCTTTAATGTTATTCTTTATCTAGGGGAGACTGGGTCTGGATTTCACAAATGTTGGTTGTCAAATTGCTTATTTCCTGTAATAATGTCTAAAATGTGAACTATATTGAACAGGTAATCCATGTTGTTAATTCAGGTCAGGATATCAAAACATTGAGGTTAGACATATTTTAGCATTTTCCATGTGTGAATGTAGATCATCTTGGCATTTCTATTTACAGTATCCATCCACATTTAGTTAGTTGAAAAGAGGAAAGGGAGAGCTTTATTTCAGGGCATGTGGTCTTTTCTTCATTTGAGGTTGGGGAAAGTTGTGCCATTGATGTTAGGGTTGTAACAATCTCACAAGCCCAGTGATGTTGAGCTGATGTGTAGAAGACTACTCCCCATGCATTGATATATGTTTCACAAGTTTCAACAGCAAAGTTGTCAGTTTAAAACTTGCAGAGTAGAGTACTGTAGTTTACAGTGCAGTACAGATTATTCGTTTTGGTTAGATTTAGGTCCAGCCCCAACCTGTTTTGTCAAAACGGTAACTAACTGAGAGTCAACAACTTAGTAGGGGACCTTGCCCTGAAAAAGATGCCATAAATAGGCTGGAAAGGAGAAGGTGTTTTGGTCAACTTACCTGGTAAAAGAAGGGTGGAAAAAAAACCTGCCACTATCCAATGAATGTCACAGAATATCTTTGTGCTTCAAACTTTCACACCTAGCTTGTTTATCCCGGTTGAATTGAACCCCGGAGTGTTTCTCCCTTTAGTCTTGTTCCTTTTGCAAGGTTAGAAAGCACAAATGGTATGTGGTTGTGCACCAAATCACCGCACCCTAGTCTGCTTGAGTGAGGTGGTCTCAGACCACTTTCAAAATAAACCCTGGTGTGATTTGTTTCTGGTGGGAATGCAATCCAACTCAAACATAGGATGTAACCCAAAAATGCTGTGTAATTGTGGGTTGAATGTGCAGTCATGTGAAAAAGTAAGTACACCCCCTGGAAAGTTGTCATCTTTTTTTACGCATTTGGACACATGGATTTTAGATCTAAATTCTAACCAAATTCATTGATAAAAGGTAAAACGTTGGTACACCCCTACTTTTACCATCACAAAAATGTCAAAAACTTGAATCAGGTGCAACATAACAGGTGCAAATGATTAGAGTGATTGGAACTGTTTGAAGTTCCAGCTTTCCATAAATATTAGAGAATTGGTCTGGTTTGGTCTTAACCTTGCGGGTGTGTGTTAACACATCAGGCCAGGTTTAAAAGACCTAAGGCCCTCAGAAGCAAGATTATTGTTGCCCATGATAAGAAGTGATGATGTGAGGGGTTACAAAACAATTTCCAAGCATTTTAAAATACACTATTTTACTGTCTGACAGATAATCGACAAATGGAAAAAAAAAATCCAGACCACTGGGAATCTACATAGGACAGGTCATCTCTCCAAATTCAGCCCGAGAGCTGACTGAAAGTTGCACATAGAGGTCTCTAAGAACCCCAGGGTACCATCAAGGGCTCCACAGGCCTCTTTTGCCACAATCAATCTCTAAGTGCATGAGTAAAATGTCAGAAAGAGCCTGCACAAACTTTGTCTACATGGGAGGTCAGGAAGGAAGAAGCTATGCTCTCCATAAAGAACATCGAGACATGACAGACGTTTGCCAGGGCAACACACCAGGGCAAAGACCAAAACTACTGGAACAATGTGATCTGGACAGGTGAGTCAAAGCTGTATTTGTCTGGCTGCAATTCCAGATGCCTTGTTTGGACAAAATCAAAACACTGCCTTTGAACACAAAAACCTTACAGTTGTGCTCATAAGTTTGCATACCCTGGCAGAAATTGTGAGATTTTCGCATTGATTTTGAAAATGTAACTGATCTTGCAAAAAACTCTTTTATTTAAGGATAATGATCATATGAAGCCATTTAATATCACACAGTTGTTTGGTTCCTTTTTAAATCATAATGATAACAGAAATCACCCAAATGGCCCTGATCAAAAGTTTACATACCCTTGAATGTTTGGCCTTGTTACAGACACACAAGGTGACACACACAGGTGAAAAAGGCAATTAAAGGTGAATTTCCCACACCAGTGGCTTTTTAAATTGCAATTAGTGTCTGTGTATAAATAGTCAATGAGTTTGTTAGCTCTCACGTGGATGCACTGAGCAGGCTAGATACTGAGCCATGGGGAGCAGAAAAGAACAGTCAAAAGACCTGCATAACAAGGTAATGGAACTTCATAAAGATGGAAAAGGATATAAAAAGATATCCAAAGCCTTGCAAATGCCAGTCAGTACTGTTCAATCACTTATTAAGAAGTGGAAAATTCGGGGATCTCTTGATACTAAGACAATGTCAGTAGACCAAGAAAGATTTCAGCCAAAAATGCCAGAAGAATTGTTCGGGATACAAAGAAAAACCTACATGTAACCTCAGGAGAAATACAGGCTGCTCTGGAAAAAGATGGTGTGATTGTTTCAAGGAGCACAATACGACGATACTAGAACAAAAATGAGCTGCATGGTCGAGTTGCCAGAAAGAAGCCTTTACTGCGCCAGTGTCACAAAAGCTGGTTACAATATGCCAGACAACACCTTGACACGCCCCACAGCTTCTGGCACACTGTAATTTGGAATGAAGAAACCAAAATAGGGCTTTATGGTCACAACCATAAGCGCTATGTTTGGAGAGGGGTCAACAAGACCTGTAGTGAACAGAATACCATCCCTACTGGCATGGTGGTGGCTCACTGATGTTTTGGGAGTGTGTGAGCTCTAAAGGCACAGGGAACCTTGTGAAAATTGATGGCAAGATAAATGCAGCATGTTATCAGAAAATACTGGCAGACAATTTACATTCTTCTGCACGAAAGCTGCGTATGGGACGCTCTTGGACTTTCCAGCACGACAATGACCCTAAGCACAAGGCCAAGTTAACCCTCCAGTGGTTACAGAAGAAAAAGGTGAAGGTTGTGGAGTGGCCATCAGTCTACTGACCTTAATATCATTGAGCCACTCTGGGGAGATCTCAAACGTGCGGTTCATGCAAGATGACCAAAGACTTTGCATGACCTAGAGGCATTTTGCCAAGACGAAAGGGCAGCTATACCACCTGCAAGAATTCGGGGCCTCATAGACAATTATTACAAAAGACTGCATGCTGTCATTGATGCTAAAGGGGGCAATACACAATATTGAGATCTAAGGGTATGCAGACTTTTTAACAGGAGTCAGTTCATTTTTTCTCTGTTGCCATGTTTTGTTTTATGATTGTGCCATTCTGTTATGACCTACAGTTGAATGTGAATCCCATAAGAAATAAAAGATGTGTTTTGCCTGCTCACTCATGTTTTCTTTACAAATAGTACATACAGCTTCGGAAAAAATTAAGAGATCACTGCACCTTTTTCTTTCCTTTCCAAAAAAGTTGAAAAGGAAGGTTTTGAGTGAGGAACATAAGTGTTCAATTTGCAGTGGTCTCTCAATTTTAACCCTTCTGTTCCTCACTCAAAACCTTCCTTTTCAACATTTTTGGAAAGGAAAGAAAAAGGTGCAGTGGTCTCTTAATTTTTTCCAGAGTTGTATATTACCAATTCTCCAAGGGTATGCAAAATTTGCGCACAACTGTATATCAACTGTAAAGCATTTAGGTGGTGATACTATGGTTTGAGTCTGCCTCAGGGCCTGGCCAACTTTCCATCACTGAGTCAACCATGAATTCCATATTGTACCAGAAAATTATTGTGGAGAATGTGAGGCCATCTGTCCAAAAGCTGAATCTGAACCAAACATGGGTCTTGCTACAGGACAGTAATCCAAAAGCAATGCTATAAAGGAATGGCTCAAAAAGGGTTATGAAATGGCACAGTCAAAGCCAAGCTCTCAATTCAGTTGAAATGCTCTGGGATGACTCAAACTAGGCCATACACAGTTGAAGCAGTACTGTAAAGAGGAGTGAGCGAGCAAAAAATCCTTCCAATTAATGAAAGAGACCGATAGACAGTTACAAGAAATGGCTTACATTAAGTTCAGCCAAATGAGAAAAAACCCTCTATTGAAGATAGATGTGTAGGCTACAAAATTTTTTCTACATGAAATTGGATTTCTTTTGATTTTTAAATGGATAAAGGACTGCAATTAATAATCATTCAGTGTGATCTGTTAAATCAGGTAACTTTTATCTGTCAAAACTGTTGAAGTGAAGATTACATACCCATGTGTCCAAATTTGTAAAAAGGAGACAGCTTTCCAGGAGTAATTACTTTTTCAAATGACAGTATTATGGTTTTAGTAGTAGGGCATCGTCAACATTTTGCCAGCTAGCAACAGTACAAACAGTCACCCATCACTGGCTTCCTAGCATAATGAGTGGCAGACAAAATTTATTAAAATGTTGGAAGGTCCACAAAAACTCTGAGGTGAACTTTTTAAAGATAAATTGAGGGAAAGTGTATTCAGTGATTAGTGGCAGCTCTAGGGATGAAAAAGACATGTGTGGTATGGCAACATTAAGATTATTGTATATAATTATTGTTACTGGACAGTCTACAGTCAAATGTTGCTGAGGTTATAAAATACACACAACAGGGGCTTAGGGGATAAACCTGAGATTTGTTTCTTGTCAAAAGGATTGCATTGCTATCTTTCTGACAGGTATCTGCCCAATTTCTTTCTATACTATATTTCTATATTAACTTTGTTAATAATTGCTGGAAATGCAACCCAGTGGACAATGTGTTTGACAACTTATGTCTCCATGTTGAAATAACATATAATTTTCTGATATTGAAATTAATTGAGGTGCTCAGAAGAAAATCGTAAAAAAATTCACAACCATCCCCATTCTCCCGTAGTTAAAAGTGTGAGTACGTTTTAAAAAAAATAAAAAATAAACAACGGGTTATTTTTTATATAAACAAAATTAACAGAAGCTATGCCTTTGGTGAGGTTTTAATTGCTGTTTAAAGAAACCTGAATAATGAATTGAAGTCCTTCAAGGCCCATACAATTATTTTGGTGTTAGAAACAACATCAGGTTGAAATAAAGTCTCCTTTAACCTTAAAATAAGGTTGTAACTGCAATAAATACCTTCCCGTTTGAATGCCATAGGCCTATGTTTCTATCAGTCAATAAATACCTTCCCGTTTGAATGCCATAGGCCTATGTTTCTATCAGTCAATAAATACCTTCCCGTTCGAATGCCATAGGCCTATGTTTCTATCAGTCAATAAATACCCTCCCGTTTGAATGCCATAGGCCTATGTTTCTATCAGTCAATAAATACCCTCCCGTTTGAATGCCATAGGCCTATGTTTCTATCAGTCAATAAATACCTTCCCGTTTGAATGCCATAGGCCTATGTTTCTATCAGTCCTCTTATGAACCTTTGGCAATGTGTCTGCTCCCGCAACCTGGTCTCAGGAGACTACGCAGACTATTTTACGTAAATCTTTGACAGCCAAATTCGTAAGATATATTACGTTAGGTTAAGTAACATAAGAGTAATAATCCAGAAAAAACCCTGAAACTGGGTCTTTTAGCATCACAGACAGGTGCTCTATCCACTGCTCCAAACAGGAACTTCCTGTTAGAGGAGGCAAGTAGGGGTGTTACAACATCAATATGTTATAAGTGATTTTCTTTCTAACCCTAACCCAAACCTTAACCCCAGTGCTGTGATACCTAACCTTAACCCAAACCCTAACCTGAAACCCAGTGCTGTGATACCTAACCCTAACCAAACCTTAACCTAACCTTTTTCATGTTCTAACCTTACCCCAAACCTTAACCCTAACCTTAACCCCAGTGCTGTGATTTCTAACCTGAACCATAACCTTAACCCCAGTGCTGTGATACGTAACGTTAACCTAACTGTGACATTAAAATACAGTAATTACATATTGTAGCGACCTTGGTAAGGTCATTACTTGTCCCCTGATATCTGTAAACCCTGTGTGGAGCAGTGGGTAGGGTGCCCACCTTCAGACCTGAATGTTGCCGGTTCGAAACACACCTTGTTCTTTTTGTGCAAATTCATAATGAATGATATGTTTTCATACCGTTTGTAAAATATGATATGTTTGTCTGGCGTTCGTATCATATTATACGTTTTAATAGCGTTCGTAACATATTATACGTTGTAATAGCGTTTGTAAGATGTGTTATGTCTTAGGCAATTCGTAATGTATTATACGTTTTGGTAGCGCAATGTAATGTAACATATCATAGGAAATCGGTGCCATGGATTTACGTAAAATAGTCTACTTTGTACCCTGAGACCACGTTGGCTCCCCCAGAGGCAATGGAGGAACAGGCATGCCAATTACTCCATGAAGTTGCCTATAACCTGTAGGCCTGCTGTCAGTGCTGTTAATGTTTTCCTTACATATTTCTAGTTGAAAGGCTGTTCTGAGAATTCATCGTTCTCTTAATAGAGTTAATAGTAAAGGAATGGATCTAATGTTTTCTACGGTAGGCCTAAACAATTTAGCCCATGGCTTCTGTGTCGGAGCGCATGCATGAGTGTCATGATTTTCAGCTGTCTACGTGTTGATGAAATTATGAAATAATATAGCCAAAGGCTTGCCATTCCGAGCTTTTAGCAGCCGTTCAGTAGGGCTTATAATGAGAGTGGCTGAGGACGGGAAAGGGGTCGGGTAGTGTAAACTGCAGTGGACTACGCGGCATGTGAAACTCGCGGGCATGTCATATCTCCTTGATTTTCCTCAGTGATTTGGGAGTTGCTCTTTCTCTCGCCCTCTCTTTGTACGGCGCTAGCAGATTATCACACATCTCAGTAGCTGTTGATATACTGTAATGGCCAGTACAGAAACCCTTGAGCGCTCCCTGCATCAGAGCTGTTTTTAAGTTTCAGTATTTAGAGCGGTCAACATACTGTCTTTGCGTTCTGCTGCTGATGATTCTATTGTCATGAATTAGAAATGCGCAAGCTTAGCTTGACTTGTGAGCATCTAGCTGCTGACTTGATAAACAATGCGCAATCCAAGTGGACGAGCTAGGCTAAACAATATGTCAGACAAAAGCGGTTCCAACACCTGACACCATGGGTGAGTTCCTCTTCTCACGGTTATTGCCCTGCTCAGTTGCTCCTCACTTGCATAAATGCCTGCCTCAGCTAGGACAGCTTTAGAGATCCCTGTTTTTTCCGGAAGTCAAATGACTACTAATAGCAATTAGGTTGTTGACCCAAAAGCAGCGATTAGTTCAGTTGTTTCACATAGCACTTAACCTATTTCTTCTGATCTCAAAATGCCTTAACATGTTGTTTAATGTAATTACTTTTATATTCTACAAATCCACACGTTGGTAATAACATATAAGAAAGAACTCCCCAGTTCTTTCCAAAAACACAGAACGTCACAATTGTATAAAACAAAATTTAATTGGCTGCCACTGTAGGTCTACTTCAGAAACGGAGAATGTCCTTTGTTTCTTCCACTTTTTAAATAAATAGCCTAATTCTATCAAATTGATATTGAGTTAAGTTGATAATTTTTTTTGTTATTTGGAAAAGTAAGTAGTATTTATACAATAATAGGCATACTCAAGTGTGTTAAAATGGAGCCACTTAATACACAGTTAGTATACTGCTGGATATTTAAATCTTGACATATTCAAATTATAATGTGTTTTGTTTAACTATACGTAATGTAGTGTAAGGAAAATGTAAAAGAAACATTTTTGAATTAATGTGCAGGTGAGGTAGAAAGAAAACATGGACACTGCTGTGAAACTCTATGGCAGGGGTACTCAAATCTCCCCCTACGTGGTCCGGAGCCTGCTGGCTTTCTGTTCTACCTCATCATTAATTGTACTCACCCAGTGTCCCAGATCAAAATAAATTCCTGATTAGAGGGTTGGAATGAAACAAAAATGGAGTGTAACTGGCTTCGAGTTCCGGAGTTGTGTTTGAAGGCTCGCTGTCATTATCTTCCAATGGGATGAATTGGGTGACAACTTACCCCAGGGTAGAGGCAAGTTTCCTAAAAAACACAATAGTAAAAACGTGTCAACTGTAGCCATTTATTTTCCTTTATAGTTTGTTACCCCTGTACCTGGCCATCACCACATACACATTTTTCCCCAAACCTTTCTTTTTTGTGTCAACAAAACATTAATATGGGGAACATATTGGCCCATTGCTCTATTCAGTTAGATGAAATAATGTCATTACATTTATACCTAAATGCATATATATGAACTTGTAACATATTTTTTGTTTGGACTAATGGCAATGCTAATGGTTTAAACCTAAGCACACCCCATAAGGTATTGTGGATTTTCACACTCATCCCGTCTTTCCCGCCATACATTATTTTGTCCTTTTAAAGAGCATTGCCTGCCGCTGTTGGGGATAGCAACGTTAGCTCTACGCCATCAGTAGCCATTCCACAGATGTAGGTGACATCATTACTTTTGACAGTTTGGGATCATTGTGGGAATCCAAATCCAGCCCCTATGCCCTAAGCACTTTCTCAGAGGCCCCTTCATAGTGTTGCTGACAAACCTCTGATGGTGACTTCTACAATAATGCAATTCCATGGTGCACTTTTAATACATAAAAAAGCATTTACATTTAAAAAACATTTACATTTAAAAATCCTTCCCATTGTTTGAGAAGATATCAAATAAACACATATTACATTTGAAATTTAGGAGCTCATTTCGTCTCTTACTTGTGTCAAGGCTCCAAATCTGTAGGCACATCTAACAATTGTCTATCGCTCAGAAATGCCCTGGTTATGGTTAGGGTTGATAATAATGCGATTCCAGTTCGTTCATGGAGGTTGCATTGTTGCATACTTCGGAAGGGCCCACTGGAAGGTCACATGAGCTCCACTTTGTCAGCCATGGGAAAATGGCAAAATGTAGAAATGGATGGCGGAGGATGGAGTAGAATAAGGAGGGGTTAATTTGGAATTTTGCTATTGTTAAGTCTATAATCTCAGCGTGAACGGACATGAAAAGTGCTGAATATGCAGTATTACACAGCCTTGTGCAGAATGGTTACATCGATACGTAGCCCTAAGGTAAATTTTACATAATCATTGCAGTCAAGTTGCCACATTACAAGTGAAATAATTATGCAGCGTGGAGAGTCTGATTCTATGATAAGAGAAGTTTACTGAGATCTTATTACCAGACATGCAGCATGAAAATCGATTGCAGCAAAATAACTCACTAAAATCTATGCTGCTTACTATCTCACACGTATCGTTGTTGTTTCATTACAAATGTACAGTAGAGATGTTTGCATAGTCTGTAAGAGATGTTTGCATAGTCTGCCAAAGAGGTTTTTACGTCTGCCAAAGCAATGTTTACGTAGTTGTTAACAAGATTGTTATGTAGTCTGGCAAGGAGATATTTATGTCTCGATAAGGTTGTCCGTAGTCTGTCAACAAAAGATCAGGACAGACCAGACCAAGGGACACCATTATTTTGTCATTATAATCTGGAATGGTCTCTTCATATGTCTGTATGTGTGTGCGCGTGTGTGTTTGTGAGAGGCTTATGTAACTGAAACTGTAAGTCTCTACAGACTGTAAAAGCAATTAGATAAACAGAAAGGTTTCCATTTTCTGGGCTTTGAAAACAGCTGTATTTTCTCTGCCTTGAAAACATGAGTGCAGGTTTAGATCAGTTTCAATGGATTTCTTTGTAGTCATACCATTTACAGTACCTCTGCATAATAGCCTAGAATGCTTTTATAATGATTGTTTTTCCCTTCACAGGTAAATGTTGAGGACACCGTTGAAATGTTACCAAAAGCGAGAAGAGCGCTTACCATTCAAGAGATTGCGGCATTAGCCAGATCTTCATTACATGGTACATGTTTAAAATACTGTCAGTTGAACACAGGTAAAACGAGGAGTATACAATTGTTCATAAATATTATTAGAGGGCATGAACACTATAATATATATACAACTCTGTAAAAAATTAATAGACCACTGCACCTTTTTCTTTCCTTTCCAAAAAAGTCGAAAAGGAAGGTTTTGAGTGAGAAACAGAAGGGTTAAAATTAAGAGACCACTGCAAATTGAATGCTTCTGTTCCTCACTCAAAACTTTCCTTTTCAACTTTTTTGGAAAGGAAAGAAAAAGGTGCAGTAGTCTCTTATTTTTTTCCGGAGATGTGTATATATATATTAACGTTACCAGAGAAACTACACAATGCCATTGCCCACATGTATGTATACATGCGTGCACGCACACACACACACACATACATAATGCATGCCTGATCATTTTTGCATGTGTGTGACCCTTGCACTCTAACCCTTGACCTGTAGGCATTTCCCAGGCAATGAAGGATCATGTAACGCGGCCCACAGGCATGGCCCAGGGAAGAGTGGCCCATCTGATAGAGTGGAAGGGCTGGTGTAAACCTACTGACACCCCCGCCGCACTGGAGTCTGACTTCAACAACTACTCGGACCTCACAGAGGGCGAACAGGAGGCACGCTTTGCTGCCGGTCAGTACCTGTTTCTCATTCAAAATGACCTTTTGCTGGTAGGTTGACTGGGGTTTCCTTTTTACAGCTTTGACTTACGGAATTCCCCATATTCCGTCTCCTTTCTGTAAGCTTCTTGTTTTCTGTCCCTCTTTTCTCTCTTTTGCTTAGTGTCCCTCGATTCCTCTCGCATTCACTTCTACTCTGCCTGTCTCACTGTCCATTCTCTGTGTCCCTCGTTTCCTCTGTCTTCTCTGGCTTGTTTTCTTTATCTTTCACCCTCTCTCTCCACTTTCCCACCTTCCCTGCAATGCAGCCTCTCAAGGTTAATTTGCACAGTAAGGTCCTGCTCCTGGACAGTACTGGCGTGACGGAGCGCTTTTCTCTGTGACCCTCCACTGTTTTCTCTCGTTTTTTTTTCTCTTCTTTCCCTCTTCTTTTTGACTCTCTCCAAGTAATGTTTATGTCTGCATGTGGTCTTTAATATATATTTTTTGTGTTTAAAATTTAAGTCTTTAGCTGATTCTCTTATTCAGAGTGAATAAAAGTAGTGAGTGCGCACATTTTCATGCTTTATTCTTAATGGCCCCCTGTGGGAATTGAACCGACAACCCTTTTACCAAGTGAGCTATGTAATTACTGTATGCCTGAAAAAAACTGGGTGTTTGTTACTTGAAAAACATTTGAGAATACGCTATGTTTACTTATTTCTTCACCTGAGCCTCCTTTGGCTCCTACAGTAACATGCTCATTTTGATTGTGTGGACATTAGGAAACAAATATGAAGATATTTACAGACACCACCCCTGATTGGCTAAAAAGTCTAGTCTAGTATACTGCTTAACCAGATGGAGAGTCCTTGGTGTATTTCAAATAGATGAACAAGCTGAAATTCCTGCCATTTCTGTTTCCCAAACAGCTCTTACACTAAAAAGTGATTAGCATCATTTTACAAATTTAAGGGAATTTATCTCATAGTGTGGAAATATAATAATAATAATAATGATAATGATAATAGTAATAAAAATGAAATAAAGAAACAGAAAATCATATGGTTGACTGCAGTGGACCTTTATTAAACCTATACACGTAGACTTACATAAAAATATCTACACCTTACTGATTCCTTCATCACATCCTGACCCTGGGATAATTTGAATTGTCCTTCATTTCCTCTTGCATCATCTCTGTGGATTTGTCCACCCTGGACAATGTGCTGACACAAAATGGGAGAATTTTTAGCTGGATTTGGGTGACTTTGCAGGTTGTGAAGGACAGTGTATTTAATATAATTCTGTGCTGGTGTATTCCAATATTGACTAAAATTAAGATATATTGACTAAAACCAATATTGACTAAAACTAAGGATATAGAATAAACTCAAAGTAAGTGCTTTCACAGCTGTATATAAATGTCATGTATATAAATGGACAGGCCGAAATGCTCATTGATTTCACTACAGGGGTTAGAAAACTGGATCTCAGTGACCTGGAAAGAGGGTGTGGTTGTGGTATACATTGGTAGGACTTTCAGTAATTAAGGCTGCTCAAATTGCTGGTATTTCACAATAGTCAATGGAGTCTCAGTTTCCTGACATGAACCCATTTTAAGACTAATGGTCTGGAGAACTGGTCTAAGACTGTTTTATACCAACCTTACCAAAATGCCAAATTATGAAATCTCTTGTGGAAAAATGCATCCTCCCAATAGAGTTCCAGACACTAGTAGAATCTACACCAAGGTACATTGAAGCTGTTCTGGTGGCTCCAACAACCTATTAAGAAATGATGTTTGTCATTCCTTTATTAGGGTATATACCTGTATATGGGGACCTGTTTCTTAGACATTGTGTCTTTGTGTGGTGGTCCCTCCCCTGCCAATACTCATACATTTTTGTTTGGCCTCTCTCTGATAAAGACAATGTCAACCTTTAGAATGTGTGGTTGTGTTTGCAAATGTGTGTGTGTGTGTGTGTGTGTGTGTGTGTGTGTGGTTACAATGCAGTGCTGGCAGGGCCACAGTTCCATCAGTTCACTCTGTACAAGCGATCGAAGTGCTCTGGGGGTGTCCTGGTCTAAAAGGGTCTGGGAGAGGAGCCAAACTATGCAGGATCAGATCACACACTCATTTATGTGCATGCCTCAACACCCACCAACGCAGGTACTCACAAAATGCAAGCATGCATTTGTGTAGGCAAAAAGGATGTGAACCATGTTGTTACGTATGCATGAAGAGAATAAAAATCAGAAAGAAAGACACTAGGATCCAATTCAATTAAACCTGCATTGCGGTGTTAACACTAACTCTTTCCCATATGATCACAGTCTAGCCTAGGGGAGTATAAAGGCCGACAGAACAACAACTACCAGGGCATCCCAGCTCCCACCAATGCCTTCAATTTGCAGAATTTAGAAGTGTTTGGGGACAGGGCGAATATTATAAACATTTCTTAACCTGCTTTGGCCGGTTTGAATGAATGCCAGCCTGGAGGTCTGTTTTGGAGGACAGTCCTTCCTGTGTTTGACAACTGTGTTCAGGGTTAAGCCCACAGAATAATGGGAGAATCAATCTGTTTGTGCATCAACCCATAAATAAAGAACACTGGAGAACAGGGGAGAGGGAAATGGAAAGAGTTTAAATTGAAATAAAAAGATGAAAAATGGGAAGATTGAAATGCAAAGGAAATGAAAATGAGGTGAATGAGGAAAGGAAACAGCGTGTGGCTAGGAGAGAGAAGAAATTAATAGAGGGAGAGGAAAAATATAATAATCTTTGCAAAAGCGAGGGGAAATTCATGCCCAGAGAGGGGAGAAATACATGAGAGGTGTGAGAGGGAGGAGAAGACATAACACTAGGTCTGGTATTGTAACTGTGCTGATTTTGGACAATGACAATTTTTAATAACAACCTGGTTCACTATCAATTAAGAGATCAAACACACTGTATGATTATAGTAGGTTTAAGTCGGACCCTCTCCAAAAGACGACAGGCCCGCCTGTCCAAAACCTTTAGTATATGTCTATTAGCTGGTACATGCTCTTACAGTGTGCACAACCCAAACTAATTATTTAGACATGCCTTTCAAGGCCTTCAGCTGGACGTGAAAAACTTGCTTTGCGGGGGATATAATCCCAGCTCGGCCCACGCTCCGTTGATTTATGTCCATCATTGCACAACGGTCCTTGTCAGGGACGTCAACCGTCTGGCAAAGGACTCACGGCTCAGGCAGATCATAATGGGCTGGGCGCAGAGGGGGCCGATTCAAAGAGAGCACAGTGAAAGTGATGCGCTGGGTGGCTCTGGTTGTGCCGGTTTTATAAATACCCTCCCAGCTCGGAAAACACTTGGGGCTAAACAGAAAACATCCAAGGCTGGAGCTTCGAAAGCCTGGGTCTGGTGATGCCCCTGGCCCTTGTTGTTGACCCACCGGATTCCGCCGCGGTTGACAGTAGACTGAGTAGACTATGCTGTGAGCTGTGACATCGAGGCAATAAAACTTTGCATAAATACCCGCCGCAGTCAACCCTTTGATCGGTGCCCAGGATGTTTTGACACTAGTGGGGTGGGTATACTGTTAGGCAACCCTCGCCCTTTGCTGTCATGCCAAGAACCCTCCACTGATGAACAGTGTCCTAACCCAAGCTGGCGTGGCGAGCAAACAGCTGGTTACATTACTAAAACCTTTGGGTCAGGTCTATGTAACCTCCAATGGTCCTTGGATTCAAACAGAGTAGCCGAAAGCTAAAGAAATCAAAGTCTAGAGTCACAGAGGAGATATAGCTTCTAGAACCATGAGCATGACAGTTTAGTATGAGAGGATTCTAAGATCCACATGCTCCAGCTTCTAGAACCATGAGCATGACAGTTTAGTATGAGGATCCTAAGATCCACAGGCTCCAGCAGTTTCAATGGAGCCTTAACATTGTTCGGAATCACTGCCAAGTCCCAAACACACCACATGCAAATGCAGCAGTCATACTATTACGTGGAGAATGAACGGCCTTGCGCCCAGTGCTCTTGAACAACCTTGCTGTAGTGATAGATTCTCAGCTTCTCCAATACTGGTCTCTGTCCAGTATTAGACAGTGATCAAAGTGCTGTGCTAACACATTGGGCAATTGCTCATTTTCAGACATAATGGTCAAGTCATGACTAGCTACTTCATCAAATAACAACCTAATTTAGAAATTGTTTGACCACCTGAAAACAGGTGGTCAAACAAGAAACTAGGGATTAACTTATATAATATTACTGCAGTGCAACAAATGTGATAATATGCTTTAATAAATAATTTTTTTACCTTACATTGTACATGATTATTTTTCAGTAGCTAGTTTTGGATGGGCTTTTTCTAAGAGATCTTTCATTGATTGCATTGTTGATGTCCCACAAAAATCAATAAATGTAAATCTAAAAAAATGAAAAGCTTAAAAAAAAAGATTCCTGGGTTCTCTTCGGTTTTGTCATGTGCTCTACGTGTCAGCTGAAAAGTTAAAGCGCTGGCCCAACGTCCAGAGTTGCTACTGACAAAGAGATTGGTAATTAAAAAGCTTGTTTTGAGCAGTGTCTATTACAGTTAAATGTTTGTACTTGTACCACACTTTGATTATTTGAAAAAGTTTTTATCCATTGAATTTGTGAACATAATGTCTTACCCAGCTGTTCCCAAACTTCTTCTGTTCTAAGGACCACTAAATCACTGTCAAAAGTTCTTGAGAGCCACTATTTAAAAGTCATTGATTTATTTTACTTAAATTATCTTGCAACTTAAATGTAGTCAATTTTATTAGGTATGTTAAACGATTCAGGTCAATTACTATTATAAACAAAGTATACTGTAAAATTGCTTATGTAAAATTGCTTATAACACCATTAATACTACTTATTTTTGGAACCAAAATCTTTTCACCAAAGTGTTTGATCTAACCTACGTGTGTTTTCAGGTGTGGCAGAGCAGTTTGCCATAGCGGAAGCTAAGCTGAGAGCCTGGTCGTCTGTGGATGGAGACGACTCCAATGATGACTCATATGATGAGGACTTTATTCCCGCCAACGAGCCCACTACACAGAGCACAGGTAGGACACCCACACACACATAATCTGTCCTTTAATTTTCCGCATTACAACTTCACTACGACTAAAGAGTGCATGGTCTTTTCTCATGATCTTTTATTCTTACCCTACTTTTTACTCCCCACCCCCTGTACATGCTTCCTCCTCACCTCTTTATGTCCTCATCTTGTCTGTGTGCTGAGCCCTCTGTCTGTATGGTGAGGACTCTGTCTGTATGCTGAG
>JACXGI010008350.1:0-25844 GCA_016801175.1 Esox masquinongy
GGCAATAGCATTAAGATAACATGCAAGTCTGCTAGAGGCTAAGTAGAACTAAGAGATATTGTAACTGCATTAGAGGAGGGGGTGACAGGATGTTAATCTCACTAGAATAGCTGGGAGCAAGAACAGACCCCTTTGGAATTCGGTAATAAACGGGCAGAATGCCAAATAAGGGAAAAGACGCTAAAGCTAGAAGTCGATTAGTTGGAATAACAACAGGGAAACCCGAAGACGGCAGCTACCATGAAAGATGTGTTAAACAACATATATCTCACTCATATATGGTAGGAACCGCGCCCTGAACCATAAAATTTAGGATAGGGGGCTCATGCTATAAGAACTGTGTGTGCTGTGACTGTGTCAGACTCTGTTGGACTGAATTCCACACTGTCTCCAGATATATCTGTATGAATAAAGATAATTGCCGGCACTGCGATTTTGTCTCCTCTTAATCTCTTCTCATTAACCAACTCGGGGAAGTACTTTAGGTCGGTACTTCAACAGTTTCTTCCTAAATTTCGGCCTTCTTAGGGAGTTTTTCCTAGCCACTGAAATTCAACACTACTGTAGTTTGCTCCTTGGGGTTTTAAGGCCGGGTGTTTTGTAAAAGCACTTTGTGACAACTGCTGATGTAAAAAGGGCTTTATAAATAAATTTGATTGATTGATTCACCAATCTGACCGGAAGTTCAAATCTTGATTACCTTCCTGTCTCTGAGTCACCTGTATCTGACTTTGTTTGATAAAAAATCTTTAGCATACAAGTTGCAAATCGTGAAATACCACATGTGCGACAGACCAGACATAATTTAATGTTAAGTTGATCAGTCTTTTTTCTTTAACGGAAGGCAAGTAAGGTAGGTAAAACTGTCATTTGCAACATCAAAAAAAACGAAATATAATGCAATTGAACAAAATAGTAAGGTAGACGATAATTGGGAATGGGGTTGTATTTTTTGACATTTCAGAAATGATAATTAATGACACGCTAGTTAACATTTTATGTTGCTAATAATTACAAAACATTGACGACTTGATAAAGTTATTATTTGGTATATAAGAAGATATTTTTCGAAACTGCTGCTGACCAGAGGCCTTTTTTGCTGGCCCAGTGATGTCAGAATCAGAAAATTATATTTTTATACTTTTCATTAACGCTAGATGTATTTTACAAAGTTCGTTCTCATCAGTCTACTGATGTAGTTTCATTGCTTTTCTCTCCCTCGGTTGTGCTGTTTCCAGTGCAGCTGAGATAAATCAGAGACTTTATCCAATCAGATTTTCCACGTGCTGTCTCTGGGTGAAAATCTATCCTGAGGCCTAGAGAATTTTGAGTGAATCCCATCTTCTGTTGAAGCAAATGGGGAGGAAGTTGTTGATTGTCATATTCTTCAACCAATCCGATTTCGAGTTCGCCATAATGAGCCTATTCTTTGGCACGTAGCAGACTTCTAGCTTGCCTAGTTGCCTACATGCACATTTTTCAGGTGTTTTGATCGGAGAGCCAGCTACCTAACTGATATAAAACTAGTTAGGATGTAATGTAGGAACATCTAAGATTTATTTTAACATTCTTTAGTGAGGTTCAGATTTTTAGATGTAGTGCTTTCCATTAGATTTTTTGTTTCGAATTGTACTGAGCCCTGTTGTCTTTTTAACGTACAATGGAGGCAAAGAAATGCATTTGGTGGCAGATTTACTGGCAAAGCTTTTTTCGAGAAAACATGGAAATTGTGAGGAAGGGTCGATCAAACCCCCAACTAGCAACAATTCAGGGTAAAGATGTAGTAGATGCAGCGCTTTCTGTTAGATTTTTTGTTTAGATTTGTACTGCGCCCAGTTGTTTCTTAACGTACAATGGAGGAGAAGAAATGGATTTGGTGGCGGATTTACTGGCAAAGTCTTTTTTGAGGTAAGCTGGAAATTGCGAGGAACCAACCCCCAACCTAGCAGCCCTGTCCCAGACAGGAAAAGGATTTGTGTGGCACTTTCAATCAATCGAGTACGAAAAGTACACCTGGCTTACAGCGTCGAAGGAACATCGTTTTTGTGAGTACGTTCTTGTTTCTTCGGTACCTGTAATGTCATTCATTTGGGCTTTGCGATGTATATTTGTGTTGCTGCGTCCTGTCATACTGCATAATGGTACTATATATCCTTGATGGTTTCATTTGCCTTGTATTCATGTTTCTGTAATTACTAGTGTTGTAAACCTCTTGTTAAATTGCTTTATTCCACTGTCACTGCGAATATGGGACGGTTACGTTGAATGACAATAGACTAATAGCCCATAGGATTAGGCAGCCATACATGCTAGAATTATTAGCTTTGCGTCCATCGTGCTGAAGTTACTAATCGTTATTGGTAAGTAGGATAAAGTGCCCTACTTTGGAAATCAAATGCCCGTCCAACACATTTGTTTTGTTTACTGACCTGTATCTCCTTGACAGGTAAGCAGGTTAGGACTGTAACCAGCTAATAGTTCGTTTTAACCAGCAAGGTAGTAGATAAATGTAGTAGATAGCTGCCATGATTTCTTTGTCGTTTAAATTACGCTATATGGGCTTACAAAATACACTGACATGCGGATATAGGGGTGTACCGATTTCGATTCTAGTTAGAAAATGTTTAGGTTCAATTTCGAACCGTGTCATTGAAGAGCAATTTGCGAATTCTGTGATTAAGTAACCGTATGTCATTGATTGTGGCCAGCTGTTGCTACCTCCATGATATCCATGCAACTGATCGTGTACAGTTCATGTAAAGGAGTTGGCATTAAACAAATTGCACTCATTAAACCGTTAAAAACAACTATACCGCTCTATGCTTGCAGGCCTATTATTTATTTAACTTCGGTAGCAACAGCAAGACTCTGCATTAGAGATTACTCAGCAACAATAAGACTTCCGATTTTCATGTTGCCTTCAAAATAAAGGTCTTTGGTGTGTCTATAATTTGTGTTGTGTAGGCTACATTTTCAAAGGAAAAACTACGTGGGGGAAATTATAAATGAAACAAAATTACAATTTCAATAATACTTTACATAGGTTAAAGAATATTATAAGGTTGAGCACACAGAAATGGTTAGAGCTTATGTAAGCTAATGTAGAAAACATTATCTAATATAAATAAATCGTATTTTGATGTTATTGTTTTTTATTTGCTTGTGTTCATTTGCTTTGGAGATTGTGTAATACATCCAACCACACTAGATGTGTTCACACTGCACCTTAGCCTAGGGCTAAAGCCTGATTTATGCTTCCGCGGGTCTGCGTTGTTAATGTCATGTGCGTGTACGCAGACGTGCTCAGCATTTATAGTTGTGCGGCCTTGTGCAGCCTTGTTGTGTAGATAGTCATTACACTTCTTAGCACTAGGCGGCGATGTCGCGCTAAATGTTGGTTTGTTCGCTTGCAGATCAGGAAAGCTTCACAGAAGTAACTGTACAGTTGGTAAACAATATAATAGGTAGCTAGATCGGGGAAGACGCTTTCTGGAATGGCGCGTTTGAGAGAACTAGTACAATCAAATGAAGAGGAAGAAGGAAAGAGTGAAGACGCTTGGCACCTGGTTTGTTTGCTTGTAGAGCAGGAAAACTTCACACAAGAAGTATCTGTATAGTTGGTAAACAATATAATAGCTATCTAGCTAGAATATAGTGTGCTTGTTTAGCAGATGCGTAAGATGGACGAAGAGGTGTTTTTTAAAATATTTTAGCATGTCGGCTAATCGTTTCAACGATCTTCTGCATCGCTTGAAACCCTTTATTACACATCAAGCCACCCTCTTCACGCAATCCTGCTTCAGGGTACAGTTGCTATCCCTCCACCTACAAACCTTCCTGGGATAGGAGTCACCATCCACATGTCATCGTTGGAGATGCTGCTTTTCCATTGCATGTAAATCTGATGAAGCCCTTTCAAAGTAAGCAATTGTTTATTGATATTCTGAAAATATTTGGAGGGTTAAATCATAAGCAGATAATATATTAGATTAATAATAGGGTTAGGGTTATATACTTAATACTCGTAAATGTTCTGCCTTCTATTTGCTTCCATTGCACATTTAGAATTGCCATATGTAATGCATTGTACATAAATATACTTAATACTTGTAAATAGTTTGCCCTCCTCTATTTGCACTTCTGGTTAGACTGCATTTATTTGTACTGTACTTGTTCACTGACAATAGATTCAACTTTGTCATTGAACAGTACAAGTACAGTACAACAAAATGCAGTTAGTGTTTTTTTTTGTTATTTTAAATTTCAATGTATATTCTGCTTTACCAGGTGCCAATCTGGACAAAAGCAAGAGGATCTACAACTATCAACATTCACGGCCCAGACGTGTGATTGAGAACTCATTTGGTATGATGGTCGCAAGGTGGAGAATTCTAGGCAGACTGTTGGAATTCCTACCAGACAAATGTACATGTTGTGAAGGCCTGTGCTGCACTTGCACAACTATCTGGCCTGTACAGATGCTGCCAAAATACCTGCAACAAAGTATATACCAACTAATTTCAAAGAGGCACAGCCAGGGAGTGGAGAAGACAGGTCACAGAGGGAGGCATCTTGGCTGATGCAGGGAGAGCCTCATGGGCTGCTGTTGGAGTCTGCAATGACCTGATGAGGTTTTTCATGTGCCATGGCAGGATACGGTGCTGAGGGCTGGCCTATTGAACTCTCAGTGAATTATGGACATACACATTTAAAGAAAACCTCTTTATTTTGTTAAATATTTGTATGTACAATTGTAAGTGTAACAAAGTATTGCAAACAGTGAAAAGAGCAAACTACATAGAACTTATTATTAAAAATGCAGAGAAAGTATTTGTTCAAACATGCACTTTCTCTGCATTTTAAATCAAAGAATATAAATAAAATTAAACAATATTGAATCAAATAACTCAAAAGGTCAACATCCATGAAGTGTGCAAATTATTTTCACTCAAATCACAAACAAAAGTTATTTAGTCACTTTGGAAAAAGATTACTTTAACCACATCGGGGTGTGTATTCAAACAGTGTCTTCAGCACTTTCTTTCCCCACCTCAAAAGCTGATGGATTTTGAACTTGGCTAGACCTTTTATGTTGTGGCAGTTCGCGGATCAGTTGACCTATGGTGTGACAAAATCTTGCAATATTGTCATCAAACTCTGAAATGAGCATGGCAATTAGACGTGGCAGGTTCTAATGATTGTCTGTTCTCAGCCACGGGGTCAATTGATGCAGCTAGTGAAGTTACATTTGAGTCCAGGTCAGTTTCAGGTGACTGTAGGATTGATGAGCTGCTGTACTCCCTCTGCAATGACAACATATTCAACAGGGCTACTCAACCTGAAGGGGGGAGGGGGTCATAACATAAGCCTGCAGTACATGACTACTGAAAATAAACAGGCATATGCCTGCATTCATGCAAGCTCAAACGTATGCCATAATATCACTGTAGTTGTATAAAAGTAATCTTTTTATTTTATCATTATCTCCATCTCTTCTCTCTGCTGTCTCCTATCCTCTGTTCCTCTATGGTCTACTCTTCCATGTCCCCTGTTGGCTCTCTGTACCATTCTGTCCATCACTATCAAGACTCTTGTCTCTTCCCTGCCTACTAAAGTAATGCATAAACAAAAAAAAAACACAAAGTATAACCTTTAAGCGATGGTAATAATCATTTTCTCCTAATTAATAAGGTTATTCAGGTTCAAGTAAATACATCATTTCATTCAACTTTAAAGAAAAGTTGCCTGACACATGTCCCGCTCCCCCTTTCACTTTCGGCTAAAAACTATTTACTCATCTGAAGAAAAATCACGCCGACACATTTACTTCGCATTTAATGTTGGATGAACAATTAGCTGGCATGGCAAAATAGTACTATTAGTGTTAGCTAGCCAAACTTGCTTTACATAAAACGTCTGTTTCTACGGATACAACTGTGGCAGCAATATTGATAGCTGCATCTAAAAATAACTACATTTAACTGAGTAGTTAGCTAATAAACACAGCCATGCAAACAAATGACTGGTAAAATGAACGCAACAGAATCACTAGAGTATACACTTTTAGTACTTGCAGTTTAGGATGCAGTTTAGTTTCTCATACAACGTGACAAACATTTTTGTTCACTCCCAGTCCATAGTGATAACTCAAGCGTATTGAGAAAGTTTTGTTTTTGTTTCCTGTGTTGCTAATGGGATTCTTTAATCTTTACTGGCCAGTTAACCAACTTTGTAGAAGTAATCAACACTGAATTTGCCAATTTGTAAAACTGAACTTACCTTGTTTGTGTCCTCGCCAAAATTGGAGTTGGTTTCACTGTGTTTCATGTGCCCGGACAGCCAAGAAAGCATCATATAAAACGGAGGTACTTTTTTCCCTCCTACATCTCCACTTTTACTCTTCATTTTCTTCTTTATTCTTACATATTTGTCCCTCAACACCTTCCACCTTTTCTGGCAAGTTGCTGGCTCTTCGCCCAGAATTTCTCCTATACTATCAAAAGTTCTTTGATTTGAGCCATGCCTCCAGACTCCATTGTTGCTTCGTCTTTGTTGATACAGGAAGTCAAATTTGCCCGGAATTCCGTACTCTGTGTAAAACCCTCCCTCCGCCATCCAACCAATCATTGTTTGTGCGGCTCTGTGGTTCACGTACGCATAGCTACGCGCTTTTATATTTTTGAGCTGGTGCGCGTAGCCTTGGCGGCCTTGCTGTGCGGGCCTGTGCGGCTCTCTGCGCTGTCCGCGAATCCTACGCAGACGCGTTTAACATTGAAGTATAAATCAGCCTTAAGACCATCATAAGCCGTGGGCTAAGGGCCTCCTAAGCCCAGAGCTAAGCAAGTGTTCACACTTGCATATTTTGAAGTGGGAAGCCTAGGGCTAGCTGGTCATGCTCTGGAGCAGGGTTAGCACTGACTTTTCAGGGCTAGCCCCAGAAAAAAGGTGACAAAATAACTAGTGTGAAATGGGGTCAAGAACAAAACCATAGAATGTTTATTGTCCAATCACAAAACATGCCCTTCACTTAATTTACATACACTTGTGACACACACCGTTACCAACAGCTCTGTCTGTTTTGGTCCTTTCACTCTGCAAAGTTTTGTCGTTTCATTATACCTGCTAAATCTTAGCAGAGTAGTTATTGCAGCTTGCTTTGGATGTAAATCCAGCAAATATGTCGAAAGAATTAAGGTTTTCTAACGTCTTTCTCTATCTTTGCGTAGCTTTGACAAATTTGTTCATGCAAATACCGGCAGGGTGGGCATCGTGATCAGCCGATGTCATGAAGTTGTTAATTGAATCGTGGTAGTGTAACATTGATCATGTGTCAGTGATGTAGACTACAGTAAGATTATTTGCATGCCAGAGAGAATTTAATATTTGCAGCTTATCATAGAATGTAAAATGGCATTGTGTCGTATTTGCCTGTCAGCCCAGGGCTTAGGAACACAAGTGTGAATCCTTAGCCTAGGGTTAAGCCTTAGCCCAGGATTGACAAACTCTTGTGTGAACACAGGCTAAGCTAACCCAGGGCCAGTCTTAGCCTGGAACAATGCAGTGTGTAAAGGCCTTATTTTCCATCCCCCCACTGTAATGTACACGGAACTTTTTGCGGAAATACTCTTCACCGATGTATGTATTGTACGAAATACTCAGGAGAGTTTGTAAAATTACCAATATAATGTGAAATCATGGGACACTGTGCTACATCCAGCAAAACAATATATTGTTGTCCCTCTTCAACCCCGAATGCCACACTATACTGTACATGGTATTCATATTGCCTCATTAGTTACCAGCTAGTGGCTTTTTTTAGGAGTCTGGCTAGTTACTCCATCTAAAATTATTCTGATGACATGAACATTGTCAGACAGTTTAGCTATTAATAATTTGCATTTTAGATTTGGTGTTATGAATTCCAGCCTCAGTAGCTAATTAATCCACTGTTTTCATTTGTACAATGACTTGCTACTATAGGCAAATATTTTGTGGAATGCAACGTTGCCATGATTATTTAAAAAGTAATGGCTAACGTTAGCGATAAATGCTATCGATGTTAGCTAGCTAGTAATGTTAGCTAATGGAAATATATTTAACTAACCTCAGTTTAATCTAACTTTAGTCCTTCAAAAATCATTCTGGTGACATGAACAATATAACATACAGTTTAGCCAATAATAATTTGACCATTTAGAGATGGTGTCATGCTTTCAAGCCTTAGTAGCTAATCTATGCTCATGTAGCTAAGCTAATTCTCTGTTTTCATTTGTACAATGACTTGCTAATATAAGCAAATGTTTAGTGGAATGCATCGTTGCCATGATTATTTCCTTAAAAATAAATGCTAGAAGAGTCTTAGTCTAAACCTGCATTAGTTCATCTTAAATCATTCTGACATGAACATTATAACCAATGATTCAGCTATTAAAAATGTGCCTTTGGTAGAGAGTGTGTGATGTGTTTAAGCCTCAGATAATCCATTCTCAGTAGTTTAGTAATTTCTCTGTTTTCATGTTTCTACAGCTCCACTTCTAACTGAGGGCTAAACTTATCAATTGTATCTGTGTTCAAGCCTCAGTAGATAATCCATTCTCAGTAGTTAAGTCATATTTGTTTTCATTTGTTTGTACAATTCCACTTCTAACTGAGGGCTAAAATGATCAATTGTACCTTTAAATTGTAGACATGGCAGTTCAATTAAAATGAAATCTGAGTTGTAATTTAACAATAACACATGGGTATTTAGGCTATATGTACATGCCCTACCAAAGTCAACATATTTTTACAGTAAGAATAGGGAGGGTATTTTCCAAATAAATGAAAATCTGGAAAGGTATTGGTTTTATTGTTGCCACCTGTAATAGTCTTTTGATCATCAAAATTAAACAATTGACGTTAATACACATACTTAATTACTCATACCTTTGAAAATTATAATGATTATCTCTTCTGACCACATCATTATCGTACAACAAGCAAAATGTGAATTCATTAATATGCTCTGCGCTGGGGAAGACTGATAAACATCCATTCAGTTATATTTACCATACAATTAGGCTACATTTATTACATTCTGAAAAATTCAAGCAACTACCTGGTTACATTGTTTGGTGCTTAACCCTTCAGGGTCCGAGGGTATTTCAGCCGGATTTCATTACTTGGACATTTTGGGTCCTAGATTCATTTCTGGAACAGATATCATGGAGTATGGCATATCCTGGTATTCATCACACCCTCAGCTACAATAACACATAAAAACAGACTTCTGGGTCACCATTTAGAAAACTCATCTGTTGTAAAGGCAAAAAAATATTTTTCTGAAAACATTTCTGCCATTCAGCCTGATAAAATTTGAATGAAAGCATTATGAAGTTTTGTTTCAATGGTATTCCCTGATAGTTCCATGCCTTTACTGTCATATTACATTGCATTACGTTGAAACTAATGAATAAAACAAATAATAGAAGGTAAAAAATATAGGTACCCCGAAAAAATTTGGTTCTTCTACCTAGAAATAAAACAGAATAAAATTAATTATAAAGAAAGTAAATATTTTCTGTTTTCGTGTAATGACACCAAACGGCCACTAGATAGCAGCACGAGATCGGTAGCCCAGTCTGGACTTTTATAAAATCAGAAAAAAAAAGAAATCCAGAATCCCAAGAACAGTCTCATACTATGTTGACAGAAGAACATTTTTATATCATTTTTATAATACAAACAATGTAATTTGGGGCTATAAATAATAAATAAACATAAATAGCGATGTACTCATTTGTTATCTGGATGGGTCGTTAGGCAGAGCTGAATGATCATTGCGCGTTGCCTGGTAGAAAGTGTTCCTGGACAGAATAACTTTCCTCTGCCTTTTGATTACGTTCAAATATGTTCTAAAACATTTTGGATGAAAAAAAAGAGCTATCATGCATAAATGGAACGAAAACTAAGTTGGTCATCGTCATTCTTGATCAGTGATCAGTGGGCATCGCCATCTTGTTCATCGTTACCATGGGACTGGAGTGTATGACGTCCCATCATTCCTACATGGCACAGTAATTTTCCATGGAATATCAGCAGTGTACAAACCCCTTTTGAGATTTGGGCGACAAAGAAACAAAGATGACTCCAAAGCGTAATGGTGACCGGTTTTGTCCAGATCTACCAGGCGGACTGAATTGGCCAAAGGGACCCAAATTATATCGCATTCTTTTCGTTAGAATACCTAGATCTAAGATAAAGTCATTCGTATGATTCTAGTGATTCGTTTTCAGGATATGAGTGGAAATTTAGGGTGTGCGCGCTCGGTCACCGGTGGCATTTTACCTTTTCCTATAACGCAGGCTGTGTTAGCCCTATAATAAAAAACACACCGCGGTTATCTTCGTACGAATGCCTATATCTAAGCTAAAGTCAGCCGTATGGTTCTTGTGATTAATTTTCAAGATATTCAGAGAAATGAAGCCTACATTTTGCGCTTCGGTTGGTGACCATTTTGTGGACTATACTTTTGGCTGTTTATCCCCATGGGAATACAAACTACGCTTTGTGGAATTTGTCTGGATATTAGGTAGGGACGATTCGAGTTACTACAGTTAAGTTTGTGATGTTTTTAGACATGTACACGTATGTGGTCAGTCAGAGGTGGTCAGTTCTTCACACTCTACTATTTCTCTCACGCAGGCTGTTATCCCTATATAACACAATCTATGTACTAATCGCTTCGTTAGAATACCTAGATATGAGCAAAAGTCAGCCTATGATTCTAGTAATAATGTTTCATGGAAATGTGTGCTGTGCGCTCAGTCAGTTTTGGTGCACCTCTCCCCTCGCCTCACAGGCGGTGATTCCCATAGGAACACAAACGGAATGCCTCACAAATATGTCTAGATATAAAAAAATAAAATACAATTTTATCAATGATTTTTTTCCGCGCATGTTTATGCTAATTTATGCTAATGAGACCTGGGAGGGTTAAGGTGTTATACTGCTCTGATAGTGTCAGACATTTGAAGTATGCATATTTATCTGATTCAGAACATTGTATTATAATAACAGTTGAGGTACGTGTCCTGAAATCTATTGCAATGTCACATGCAAATAAATTCAGTTTGGCCAACCAGTGGCGGCATAATCGCCATAACACAATATCTGTTGTTCTTTGTCACTCAGTCAGATTATATTTGGTACACATGATCAGGGTTGTGACTTTACTTTGTGTGAATGATGCTTCAAGATGGCCACATGGGGGCACTATAGGAAAGGAAAAAACATAGATTTCTTATTGCTTGCAACTATAGATATAAGTTGAAAAAATTGCAATTTGGCTAGTAGTAGCTTCAGTGCTGAAACCCGCTAAATGCTGCTAAAAGCTTTAATTATTGTTATTATTTGTCTGCCGTTTTAAGGTGTTTTTTGCAGATTCCCGTGAGACAAAATAGCGCAAAAGGGCCCAAATTTGCACGGTAGTACAAACCCATGGCCCACAACTTCTGATGCAATGCCATGCAAATTGGCCTCATGGTGGCGCTGTCACAAGCCTCCAAAGTTGCACTTTGTGCAAGCTCACAATGCCCAGCCCATGTGAGCTAGAGTCTTGAAAATTGGTACATAGGTCTATCTCCTCACTAGGAACATTTTTGCCAATGGGACCCATAAAGTCCGCCATGATGGATTTTCCGCCATTTTGGATTTTGTGAAAAACACTTAAAACACTACTCCTATGGCACCAAATGACCAATCTTCATGTAAAATTATTTTTGGCATCTATGGAGAAAGGGCATCAAACGCTATATAAGCCAGGCCAGTAGGTCAAAAAACATGGCCGCTAATGACCAATAAACATGTGCAGGGGCGTGGTTTTGCACATTTATGCACACATCTACTACAAGGATAATGATATTATAATTCTACTTTGCCTGTATGTTGACAAAGATGATAGGACAAAAATGACTGCAAATTTTTTTAATCAACCACACGGTGGCGCTTTTGAGGTTTTCCACATATACTAGCTCACCACACTCACCTCTTTTCAGTTAGCGCCTTGAAAAGAAATGGATAAGTTAATCTCCTCTCGTGGTACATATTTGCAATTGGGATGCATTAACTTTTCCGTTTTGTTTTTTCGGCCATTTTGAATTTGTGAAAAAGACTTAAAACACTACTGCTATGGCACCAAGTGACTGACATTCACGTAGTTTTGTATTTGGCATCTAAGGACAAATGCCATCAAACGCTATATAAGGCAGGCCAGTAGGTAAAAAAACATGGCCACGATTGACCAATAAACATGTGCAGGGGCATGGTTTTGTACAATTATGTACACAACTACTACAAGGATAGTGATATTATAATTCTACTTGGTCCATATGTTGACAAAGGTGATAGGACAAAAATGACAACATTTTTTTTATCAACCACACGGTGGCACCATTGAGGTTTTCCACATATGCTACCTCACCACTCTCACCTCGTTTCAGTTAGAGCCTTGAAAAGAAATGGATAAGTCCTTTTATGGAACGTATTTGCAATTGGGATCCATTAACTTTTCCGTTATGTTTTTTGGCCATTTTGAATTTGTGAAAAAGACTTAAAGCGCTATGGCACCAAGTGACCGATATTCACATAATTTTGTATTTGGCATTTATGGATGAAGGTCTTTAAAATCTATAGTAAGCAGACCAGTTTGTCAAAAAAACATGGCCGCTATTGACCAATGAACTTGTGCGTGGGCGTGGTTTTGCATAAATAGGCACAAAACTCCAACAGGCATAATGGTATTATAATTCTAATTGTTGCATATGCTGACAACCGTGAGACGACAAAAATGAGTGCAAGCAATTTTCAATCCACCACATGGTGGCGATATTGGGATTTTTACATTTGCCAGCTCACCACGCTCACCTCGTTTGAGGTTACAGCCCTGAACAGAGGTAGTTAAGTCCATCGCCAAAAAAGGGAACATAATGCAATTTTGCAATTGGGATCCATTAACTTTTTTGAATTTGTGAAAAACCCTTAAAACACTTCTCCTATGGCACTAAATGGACGATATTCACTTGACTTAACATTTGGCATCTATGGTCAAAGGTCTTCAAAATGTATATATACCAGGTCAGTATGACAAAAAAACATGGCCGCTATTGAACTATGAACTTGTATAGATGTGTGGTTTTGCGCATATAGGCACATAATTCCTACACGCTTTATCAGATTTTATTTTTACTTCACAATCTTTAGGCGACAATGTGTGCAAGCACTTTTCATTTAATCACACGGTGGCACTATTGAGTTTTTTGACATGTGCAACCTTACGACGCTCACCCCACTTGAGTTAGAGCCCTGAAAAGAGGTAGTGAACTCCATCTCCTTACATAGAACGTATTTGCCATTGGAACCCATTAACTCCATCATTTTGAATATGTAAAAACTCTCAAACTTCATTCCTCTAGCCCCAAATGACCGATCTTGTTGGTACTTCATATTTTGCCTGTAGCTATGAAGACCTTTACATTTATATGAACAAAATCTGTTTGTGTAAGAACCTCGCCACTGTTGACCAACGAACATGTGCAGGGCCTAGTTTTGCACATATTAGCACACAACTCGTACCCCAAAAATAATATCATAATTCAACTTGGTAGGTTTGTTTACAATCATGAAACAACCAAATGGGACCAAGCAATTTCCAATGAACCGCAAGATGGCGCTATTCAGTTGGCCAGATTTGCAAGCTCACATTTCTCACTGTGTGAGTAAAAGTCTGAAAAGAGGTATGTAAGGTAATCTCACAAATAAAATGTTTGCAATTGGAAGCCTTAAAGTCCACCATGATGGACAGTTTGAAAATATAATCCATGCCACATTTGGTACTACTGCGTTCATATGTGTTTCTCAGCGCAAATAGTGCAATAAGGATGTCAAGTGCTGTTTGCTGAAACCCGCTCATTGCTGCTTGCAGCTTTAATTCTTGTTAAAATTCTCTTATCCTGTTTTCCTGCCAGTTCCTGATAATATCATGTTATCCTTCTAGTTTCAAAAAGCTGCAGTGGTCTCTTAATTTTTTCCGGAGCTGTATTAGTATTCTGCTATCCTACTACTGTCCTTCTCACCTTGTGTTACTGCAGCGGGTACAGAGTTACAGACACAATGAATGACTTGTTCTTAGACTGGTGTTTAGACTGATTACCTTATAATAACAAAACATACATTCCTCTGCCACTTAAGACTCACCCCTTATTCCTTTATTGTGAGTTCTAAACATTTCACAGCATACTAAAAATACCAGTATATAAATGAATATAAAACACAATAGAATACAAAAACACAACACTGCCAACTTAATAAAGTAGTAATAATATTAAAACAATATTCTGGTCTTCACCTCCAAAGTTCCATCACACAGGTGTGCACCTGCGACAGCCTGTAAGACCGTGGTTGCCACCAAAATGGCCCCCTATTGACAGCACAGTGCACACCATTTCACAAGAGCACTATGGGCCCCGGTCAAGTAGTGGACCATATAGGCTAAACAGTGCGATTTTAGATGCAGACATATGAACATTACAAATCAGTCAGTGAGAAGGAACAAGGATCAGGGCTCTCCTAGTCTGTACCTGGGTAGGGTTTCTCTCCTACTCTAATGTAGCCCAACCTCATTCAGAAAAGTAGCTGGTTGGTAAACTGAATCAAATTAGTTGTAATTGAGTTTTAGGCAAGGACACAGTTGGGGAACTATGACCTACATTTCTGTTTTCTCATCTGTGCTTAACCCTTAACTGATAGAGAGAGAAAAGAGAGTGATAGTGAACAAGGCAGAGAAAAGGAGCAAGAGAGGGAAGAAGATGGAGGTTGAGCAGAAGTGAAAGCTAGAGCATTGTGAGAAGGATAACCAATGTGAGTTAATGCTATCTAGTGTATGAGTTAATGCTATCTAGTGCTTTAAGTTTATAAGTCAGCTCTTATTTCAGATCACTGCGAATTAATGCACTCAATGCAGTCTTTGTACTGATGAATCGGCAATGCCACTGAGGAGCAGAGCTTAGCAGACACCTGGCTCAATATGCATACAGATTATACAGTAAGCTTGTACATTACAGCATTTACAGAGGCAACTAAGTAGAACAAATTTTCCCGTTTTTCTGGGCCACAGTCTAGAATTTTTGGGGGACAATTAAGTGATAAAGTTAATGTTGAATCAGAGCTATCAAAACATGAACAAAAATGCCAATTAAATTATTGTTTTGGATATATTTCTAAACATACAAATGTATTCAATGCATTCACTTAAAAATAAAACAACACAGCAGAGATCCCACAGGGAGAAAAGCTATCCTAGCCACCAGATTGTGGGGTCATGACAAGGGCTAATAGCTTTTCTCGTGGAGTGTTTGGCAGTTCACACTACAGCATACAAATCATGGAATACCATACAGCTTCACACGCAGGGGCATCAAAAAGGGTCTAGTGAGTGCTGCCACGGAAACAGTGGTTAATTAGCTGATTCACCAAATAAAACACAGAAATAAATTGACAGAGACTTGGTACTCTAGGCCAAGGCAAGAGAGGCATCTAACTCAGTCACAGTGGGGCATGCTGGCAGTTCGAACATACAGGCAACCAGACAGACAACCAGACAACTCATGGAGCCATCCAAACCATTTAGAATGATTCAAGGCATCTTACGTAGCTGGGCAACAGGTGCTTAAGTGTAGTGAAGCATGAACAGTCAAACTGAGGTAACATTCTAGAATATGTCAAAGGTCAGGTGTGATGCTGAATTCCCTGTGGTTTTCTCGTTTTCACACGTTTGTATGTCCAGACACTATTTATGAGCTTGGATGCTAAGAAAACTCTACAGTAAATCAATGGAAGGAAAATCAATCTGGAATACAGGGTAAAATTATTTCGCTCAGCTGTATTGCTTTTACTTTAGACTGTACATTTTACAATGATAAGTCTGTCACTACCCAATATTGTATGTTATGGATCATATTACAGTTTCCATTGTTTAATGTTGTATTTATTGTTACTACCGCATTGTACAGGTCTCTCTTGCAATATAGATTGTGTCTCAACAGATTTTTCCTGGTTAAATATATGTCAAATAAAATAAATAAAAGTAATGTTTTGAAAGACATTCACCATTACAAAATGTATCCATTATAAATTACAAATTTAAGATGAGGATATAATAATAGACTCAGCTACATATGGCTTATTCAGAATCAACATAAAAATGTAGGTCTATCTCACCTTTTGTACAGGTGTCACAATCAGTTGGGGGGGGGGGTGGCTGTGCACTGAAGCAACTGATACAGGACTCTTATGTAACATTTCAGCAGGCGTCACCGTAACAGCCAGCTGGCTTTGTGAAATCTTATTCTGTTACCCAGCATCTACTTATCAACAGTAACTAGCTAGCTCTACTGGAAGGCATTTTACATTGTATCTGCTGCACTGATTAGCAGCATCCCTTTCGTTTTATATGAAATAACAACACCTGGCTGAGTTGCAAAAATTGCCTAGGTTTTATGACATTGTCTAACTTATTACTAATGATCATTGGTGCACAAAACACTTTAGTTGTAAAATATCACAATTAACATGTGCTTATTTAATGGACACAAAATGAAAAATTGTTGCATTATTTACAGAGTGATTTATGTATGTTTTTGCTATTTCAGTCTGCTGTGTTAGAGGATGTACAACGTTCTTTTTCGTGGAGTTCCGCCCCATAGGGGGAGCTCTGCTTCTAGTGGTTTGCCCTTGCTGCAATAAGGCAGCCACTCTGAGAATTTGAATGTATGCACTCGGCATCAGCCAATGAGAGTGCAGCAGCGTATATATTAGGAGCGCAATCCCACCATTCATCCTCCCTTTTACTTCAGCCGACTCCAGTGTTTTGAAGATCCTGCCTTTGAAGAAAGAAGAATGTGAATGGAATTTTCCATCTCTTGTCGTTGCAAGTGGTGGCAAGACCCACGACCAATATATGGTCTGTTGGGTTATTCACTAAACACAGGAAGCCCTTCGACAGTGCCCCGGAAGTTGCCGTGCACACGCTCCTTTCTATGAAGGTGAGACAGCACAGTTGGTGCTTATTTTGAGGATAAGGCAGGAGATACCTCATTGAGTTTTATTCTCCTGTCTGATCCCTGGCGGCCCCTTTTTTGCCTCTTTTTGGAGGCATAGAGGGCCAGCACTAATCAGTGTCTGCGGTATGAAGGAGGTGGGGTCTTTGGCCTCTCCCCCCCTCTATGGACCTGTCCTTGCTTCGATTCTTGTGGAATCATGTGGTGAGCGGCACATGCTTAAGGGTTTTCCTTGCCTACCTCTCCCATCCTGTGAGGGCAGTGCACCTGTGGGAAGGCAGTGTTTTCACGCCCACCAACAATTGGTGAAGGAGCCACTAGCCCCTGCTATGCCCTCTTTAAGGGCTATGTAGAGGGCTGATGGGCCCCAGTTTTTCAGGTGTGTGCTCCAGTGACACGCTTCTGCACTTCACTAGAGTTGAGGGTAGAGAGTGGGCCATGTACAGGGGAACCCCTTGTGCAGAGCCCCCTCTGGCTCTGTACCTGCTGCCAGTGCTTGGTCTTTGGCTATGACAGTGATGCTCTGACACCAATGGACAGGGAGAATTTACAGTGTTACTGGAAATTCTACCGTTCTGGGGATCCAAGCCATTGACATGGTCAGTACTGGCTCTGCTGACAATATTTTCATCTTTGCTCTCCACTGGCCACTCCTCTCTCCTTCCTGGGGAAATTGAGGGGACCACTGGTGCCATTTTTCGCTGAATCACGGCCAGAGAGACGTGGAGGAGCCCTCCCTGCTTACGCCCCCCTATGTCCGTCCTGCTTACGCCCCACTTACACTCCGTAAGTCAAACGGACCTTCCTCATAACAGGATCATAGTCAAACGGACCTTCCGAATGCTCACCCTAAAACGCGTGCTGACATGCGTTTAACCAAACAACATCTGCATGAGCGTGGCTCTAAAGGATGCATACTTTCATGTGCCGGTTGTCCCATGTCACATAAAGTGTCTTCGCTTCTCCTTCCCAATGATTGCGTACAAGTTCAAGATAATCCCATTCGGGTATACTCTTGCTCCCAAGTATCTGGGAGTAGCATTGGAGCCTACATCAAAAACTAGTCAGAGTGCTGGCTTACCTGGACGGCTTACTGGTCCTGTCAAGCTCAGCCAAATTGGCTGAGACACAGTGCAACTTTGGTTGCGCATCTATCGTGCCTGGGATTTGTGGTAGATTGGAAAAAGAGCACCCTGTGGCCTTGTTGACAGGTAGTTTGTCTGGGTATCCAGTTGGACACTGTCTCCATGGTGGCTTGCGTGTTGGATGCACAGAGAGACGCCTCTTTGGCGTTTTTGACCGCCGTGCATTGTGATGGCACATTCGGTCATGTCCGTACTGGGTCTCATGTCACCTGTGCATCCTGTCGTTCATCTGGGTCTGCTGCTCATGCACAGGATGCAAAGGTGGTTTGCTCAGTTTCCACTGCACCTGGTCCGTCACCTTCAAAAGCTGTTGTCGGCCCCTCCGAAGAACGCATTCTGGCCCATTAGAGAGACAAGCATACTCTGTTGCGCGGAGTCCCTTTGGGCAGGGTGTCCTCTCATACGGATATGAGAGGACACCCTGGAGAGGACACCCACGGTATACGGATGCATCGCGGACTTGTTGGGGGGGACGCATGCGATAGGCGATGTGTGGCCTCCATTGGGGATACACATGAACGGCCAAGAGCTAAAAGCTGTGCTGTTTGTCCATTTGACAGGGTTGTGATATTTGGTATGGTCAGACAACAGAACGACGGTTGTCTTTATCAATCGCCTGCACTCCAGAACTCCTGCACTCCATCAATTAGTGGAGGGATTATGGTGATGCCCCTTCGCACATCTTGGGGCAAACAAAGGTGGGCGCATACCTCATGTTCTAAGGAGATTCCTGGGACATCGAGTGGATGTAGCGCCCAGAAATTGCTTACTTGTTTTTGAGACAGTTCAAGAGAACATGGGTGGACCTGTTTGCATCCATAGGGTACGATCAGTGTCCCCTTTGTTGTCACTCTAAGAGGGGCGAACCACCACTCCGTGGCCTAAGGCTCTCCTTTATACTTTTTTCTTTCATCTGGTTAAGACATTCTGTGGACCCAGTGTGCTGTGGAGTGGATGTGATTCTTTAGTTATTTTTATGAGCGGCGCTCTCCTTATACTGTTATGGGATACGTGTCAGCGATTTTGGCTTAACATGAGGGCTTTGCCCCTTTAAGGGAGAGAGAGAGGAGTGTCTCCATTGGTTGTGCCCGGTGCGTGCCTTGGCAAGCTACGTGGCGCGGACAGGGGAGAGATGAGTGACACCTCGGCTGTTTGTGTGTTACGGCACTTCGGCGTTGGGTAAGGCATTGTCTAAACAGCAGCTGGACATTGGTTAAAGGAAGCGATCGAGCTGGCTTTTGAAGTGACGCAACGTCCTTTGCCTTTTGGAGTTATAGCGCATTCCACTTATGGCATGGCTTTTTCTGCTGCTCTTTTTAGAGGCATGTGGTTAGAGGATATTTGTCTTTTATCCAATACTATCTCGTGGACATGTTCTTGGATTCTCTCGCCCAATCTGTGCTTGGTGTTGCCAAGGGGATGGTTGAGAGTTGAGCCAAGTGATGTATGGTACTATGATGGGATACCTCATTTTTCTCCTGAAAGTCACCTGAAACATTCAGGAGGACGAATGGTGGGATTGCTTACCTAATATATACGCTGCTGCACTCTCATTGGCTGACGCCGAGTGTGTGCATTCAAATTCTCAGGCAGGCTGTCCTAGTGCAGCAAGGGTAAACCACTAGGAGTAGAGCTCCCCCTATGGGGCGGAACTCATAGAAATGGACTTCGGTAAATATTGCTACATGAATTTAGACTTTTGTCCAGCAACAATATGTTGCAGTAGACCTTTCAAAATAAAAGTCACAATAATAAGCAGTTCACTGCACCCCTGTGTATGTGGCAGTAGCTCTTCAAAATAAAACTTGTCCACAACACTTTGAAAACATTCAGTGACCATATTTGGGTCACAACCCACCAGTTAAGGGACACTTTAGCTTTCACTTAGCTCTTACGTACTGTATAAACGTTTAAATAATAAGAAAGCATTTCTACTTCAAGCTAAAGCTAAACATCTTTCATGATAATATTGACCAGATGCATTCCCCTTGTATATTCAAGAGGGCACGTTTTGAGGTCAAAATTACAAATCGTACAATCCTGCAAGTGGAATGAGCTTGTAGTGCAGCCAGCGTAAAGAAAGAGAAAGAGGAGAAAAAAAGGGAGGAAGAGAGACAAGGGAGAGAGAAAGAAAAAACTGAAAAATAGAGGGAGAAAGAGGAAAGAAGAGAGAGAAAGACACAGAAAAGGGAGAGAAAGAGAAAATGAAGGAGAAAGAAAAAAAAAAGCTTTAATGAAGAAAGAAAAAGGAGAGAGACAGCGAAAAGGGAGAGTGAAGGGAGAAATAAAGTGAGAGAGGGAGATAAGGGAGATAGATAAAAAGGACACAGAGAGACCCCCTGCCCTTCCTGTGTTTCCAGCAGGGCTCGCTGTCTGACCCTAACGGTACCTCAAGTAAGAGGAGAAAGTGATAGCTCTCATTCCGCGCGCCGCGTCTTAACATTCCTCTGACCTCCCCCAACTCTCTTCCCTCCTTCTCGTTTCCTCCCCTCTCCTCCATCCGCCCCCCAAGAGAGGCCCCAAGGCGGTGCAGCACTGTCGGGTCAACGAGTGCATATCATTACCCACAATGCCTCATGGTGCAGCCTACATTTAAATATGCAGTGCTGCTCCTTTAACGCGCTGAAACAGGAGTCGACTGAATGCACTCGGACTGAGACAGAGAGGCAGCCAAGACGGAGAGAGGGGAAGAGAGAGACCAAGAGAAAGCAAAGACTCCATTAGGGGGAGGGAAAAAATAGAAATTAATTCCTTCCCTGCCCCCCACTACAAAGCTGTTCAGTCGCCATTATTCATGTGGTAATATTATGGGGTGTCAGTTTGCTCACTGCGCTGCTCTAAAGAATAGGAGTCGTTGTTGCTAGGAGAGAGGAGCTGCAGCCTTCTCCCATTGGCCAATAGGATGCGTCAAATGGCCCAATGAAAGACGTCCCTCTGCATCAGCAGGACAGTGGAGCCAAATAGCCCGCACATGCAGACCTGATTAATATGTCAGACATGTTTTATGGGTTATAGAGAATTATAGTCTAGATATATTGAAAAGACTGCGGTAGGGAAGGAGGGCACAGAGTATGTGTTGTGTGAGGATGCATGCATTCGATGAGTAACCATGAGATGGTGTAGGGATGTACATATGCACAGTATGTCTAGGCTGATGGCGGTATCTCTGTCTCGTCGGTAATGTAAAGGTTGATGTGTTTGCATGCATCCTGTCCATGTTCCCTCAATCGCTTTTGTAGAAAATGCGGATTTATGTTGAGTTCAAACAAACGTAGGCACTGGCTGATGCATACATGCACCGCTAGCGCACACACACCGCTTTACTGTCGCTAGCAAGACAGACTTGGATCCTCACGTGAGCTAAGTCCTGAGGATCGTCTGCACAGAGACACAGATGTCAGTGCATTAGGAGGTCATGTGCTTTTTGAGGTAATTGAGTTGTTTCACGTCACCAAGCTGACTGTGCTTCATGGTCCAATCCAGAATTGTGCTCCTTGGACCGAACTTGAGGTCCACAGGGTTGCAAATACTTCCTCTATTATCCACCTGTTTTTTTGCTGTTACCAAGTTCGATTTGTGCTCAAAGTTCTTTGGGTTTGGGACTTACATCTCTGAACCCACAGCACACATCCTTTTGGATAGCTTGGCTCTGGTCTATGTCCACGGACCGTTCCTTTCTCACAGAACGCACCACTGAGCCAGTTGGCTTTGGGACAAGCCTTCACTGTGATGAAGACCTCATTGTCAACCTTGTCTGTCGCTATGGTCTGGAGAGTAACAATATAACATAGGCCATTATCCTGTTTTAAACTTGGCGTTGTTTGTCTGGGATATGTTCAAACCCGCCCTACCAATGTTTACGCAGTGTCTTAATTGACAATATTAATCCCGTGCCAATACTCATCAAATTCTGAACAGTGAAAGCGTACTTGTGACAGGGGGTCAGTAGTAGTTTCAGGTTTTTGTACAGTTCCCAAGACCGGTATGTGGGTCATTTTGACCATTGGAAAAACAAGAGCTGCTGCGTTATTATTGAAATGTGGGTTTGATTGAATTCTGCTCCAAATGTACTCATCGACCCCTGTTGGCAGGTTGAAAATAGAGAGTGCCAGTGGTGGAATAAAGGCACTGTTGTCATACTTGAATAAGAGTAAAGATACCTTAATAGAAAATGACTCAAGTGAAAATGAAAGTTACCTAGTATAATAGTAATTGGATAACTGGAGACTGCTTGTGTTTTCATAACAATATGCTTTCTTTACTAATAAGCTCTTTAGTGTTTTGTCTATGATACTTTTAGCGTTAAGCTGGTCTTTTTTCCCCCTACTTCATTTTGGGAATGTTACACACACAAGACGAAAGTTATGCTCAGTGAGTGTGGAAAATGTTAGTAATTCCCAGAGCTATTGTTCAAGAGACAAAGAGACACTCGTAGATTTCTTTCGTTTGGGTTGGGGTTCCAGTGTGAACACTATGGGAACTTTCTTTGAAGAGTTCTCATAGGGGACGAACAGTAAGCAGAGTCCTTGTAGGGAGATGTAGTCCTGTAACACTTCAACCTAAGACGATACAGCTCTTGCGATCTCAAGGGTCAAGTGTCAATGATCAGGATCAGGGCAAATGGCCACAAGTTCAAATGTGTCTGCTTCAGTAGAATCTTTCAGATATTTCTTCCCAGTGTACAGGAGAGCTAATGGGCAAACTGAAAACTACACATGAGGTACCAAATAAATACCACAATATCATAAAGATGTTGCACATTCCTGTAGCAAAAAAAATATGGTTTATGACAAAACACAAAGTAGTATAACCACTTTATAATCACTGTAGATTTCAATGAACACAGAATATGATTGTTTACCATAACAGTTTATCCAATGTGTGTTAACTGAGCTAAGTTGGCATAGGGACTCTGTTCCTCCCAAAGGTCTCAATGGCAGACAACTGAATGTGATTATTTGGCAGAAACGATGCAGCCAGTGTTAATAGGTAGATTTAGTGCTCTGCTTCTAAAGTGGTTGCGTCCTGGAGCTTTTCTCTCAGTGGTGAGAAAACGAGAGAAAGCGCTCAATCCCTTCTCGGTTCTTTTGTTCGCTCCTCTGTGGACATGCGCTTCCGTCCTGTGTGGCGGGGTGTGTTTGAAGTAGTGTGTGTGTGTGTGTTTGATGTGGTGGTAAGACAGCAGTAGGGGGTCTCCCAGTGCAGGTGTTTGGCAGGGATTTGCATGGCACACCAACGCATGCACGCACGAGCACGCATGCGCGCACACACAAACACACAGATGTACGCACACACACATAGAAATTGCTCGCTCCCGCCCCACCTACATGCTTCATGGCCAGATCCTGAAACTCATTCTTCTGCGCTGCTTCCTTTTATAGTTCATTCTTTCATTCATGGATTTTCCCTCCCCCTACCCTCCCTCCCCCACAACCCTCCCTCCCCCACCCATTCAAGTTCAACACCATCCATGTACCGCAGCTTCATGAACACACACCAGTTTTGGGGCATCATGTACCTTGTCCCTACTGAAGTATGTGAGCAAAGTCATTTTTAGTGGGCAAAGTCATTTTCATATTTCACAGTCAGACATGTTCATGTGGCATCAAATTCATCCTCTTGCTATATGAAAATGTGTAGTGCCTTCAAGGTTTAAAACCACTTCCAAAGTTTGGAATTTACATTTAACATTTCTAGCTTGATTTTCCCAAATGCAAAATGCATAAACAAACCATACAAAAAAATTGATTTGTTATAATCCACATAATTCATTTTCCATATTTTCCAGATTATTTTAGTTCTGGGCGAAATGAAGACAAGTAATCTGTACAGGCACTGATGCATCTTCTACAGGTCTAGCACACAAACCCACTAAAAACATCAACCCTGCACATCTGCTCCCTCACACTGACCTCTAGTGACGGTAGAGGGAATTGCATTCTAGAAATTCACTGTACCTAAGTACTGCAAGACCCAGACGTTCGATTCAAACAGTTTTAGTGGGTATTTCATCCATAAGTTTATTGAGCTGTCCACACTGGCGTCAGACTGGTCACTGTACAGCAAGCCAGCCCAACCCTGTTCCTGAAGAGCTACAGACCTGTAGGTCATTTCTCCAACCCTAATTTAACACACTGATTCCAGTCATTTGCAGGATAAAAAGCTAAATCAGGTTAGTCATAACTGGAGTTGGTGAGAATCTACCTTCGGTATGGTAGATCACCAGGAACAGGGTTGGGCAGCCCTGCTATATAGCAAATATTAATTGTTGATGATGAGTGGAAGTGGATAGAGAGAGGCGGAGTATTTATTCCTGACCCTGAGTCCCAGTCCTCAGCAAGACTTCGTCTCTGTCCATCCATCCCCCTGTCTCTCTGCCCATATGTCTGTGCTGTAGATAGATGGCTGTCTGACCAGGGCTCTGCTCTCTGACTCATCCCAGTGGTACGCTCCGTCTGTCTGAGTCTGCAGCCTGATATACGGGTGACAGTGACAATTCGAAATAACCAGGGGAGAGAAAAAAAAAGAAAAGCACTACTCTCTGTCTGGCTGTCTCTGTTGCCTGAAGTCTGATACAGCGAATGACGGTGAGAACTCAAAAATAAAAACCACTATCGGAAGTAGACGTTTGAACAAATAGAGAAGGAAACAAGATTTTGCCTCGGGATGATTTTTGTATGGTTGTCAAAGGGCTGCATCATTCATTTTTATCAATATAAGAAGTACACTGGAAATGTATTACAACTAAACAAAGAAGAGTTATGCCATCAACGGGATGCAAATACAAGACTTTTTGTATTACACTGGTAGAATTGGGCCTTCTACATTTCTTTTTGTAAGCAAACCACACTATGAAGAATTCATAGTAAATTTGTTGTGATTTAGTCACAATATTTGGACTCCAAATGTAAAGGGTTAGGGAACGGCATGAACAAAGGACAAATGTTTAGGGCCCTGAATGGCATTTAATTGAAGTATAAAGAGGGGGAGAGGGGAAAATCCAAAGCAAACAAACAGTTATCCTGTGTTGGCTGTGCCGTCTTCAGGGCGGCCTCCTGGTGGCGGTTTGGGAGGAATCAGTGCAGGGAGTCATGTTTTCTGAGACCCCTACACCCTACATCTCCTGCAGAGATGTAGGGTGAGGAAAGCTTGGCTTGGGGTAGCATTGTGCCTGCAGCCTCTCCTTAGGTTCCTTCCCCTTTGGCCTCAACCCAGTGCTGCTCCTTGGGAGTCTTTAAATAACTTCCCTGATGAGGTCCCAAAAAGTAGCAGCTGTGTAGGGGCAGGGATGTCACTGCTAGCTGGCCCTGGAAGGTTCCAGTACCTGCCAACCATCAGTGTGGTCATTGGTGCAACCTGATTCAGCAAACAGGGGCGCATTTGCACCTCAAAAAACACAATCTCAATCTCAAAAAGGCTAGCAAGCTAGTGAGCAAGCAATTGTCAAAACACAAAGGCCAAAGCATTTGACACCAACATTTGTTTTAGGTCAGACAGCAGGCTCCAGCAAACACTGATGTCACTGGTTGATCTTTCCCGGTGCAAAATGACTAAAACACTGTTCTGGTACATAATTACTGTATGTCTGAAACACATACACATAATT